>PPHD01010662.1:0-19463 GCA_002909625.1 Bambusicola thoracicus
AATACAACATAAATCAAAAATAATTGAGAGAAAGGTTATCCGAAAGCCAACGGCCTTATGCTATCACTGAAGCCTTGCGAGTGGTCGGGAGCAGCAACGCGCAGCCGGGAACACTGCAGCATCAGAAGAGCGAAAAGGGCCGAGTCAGATGACCTGCATCCTTATATCTGCTCCCCTGAGTAGGAATGATAGCAATACTCGAAAAGGCTCTTGGGGACTCAAAAAGGCTCTTGGGGAACGTAGTTCTTCTTCTCTTCCAGGTACCTGGAACTAAAGCTCTGCTCCCAGTACACTGCATGATGTTGCGATGTGGAATACTGATAACCAAAAATCATGAAACCATGACAGAGACAAGCATCTGAGAGCAGCTCAGCAGAAATGGACTTTGGGGCGCTGCGAACAGCAGCTCAGCATAAGCATCAGTGTGCCCTGGCATCCAGAAATACCACATTAAACATACCACAGCCAACAAAACAAAAGAGGAAGTTCTCCCACTTTTAGTGATTGTTCCTTATAAGAAGCAGACGAAGGAGCTACAGTTGTTTAGTCTGGAGAAGAGAAGGCTTAGGGGAGACCTTACCGCTCTCTACTTCTCTGAAAGGAGGTGGTAGTGAGCTGGGGTTCAACCTCTTAAGATGAGAGGCAATGGTGTCAAGTTGCACCGGTGGAGATTCAGGTTAGATATTAGTAAAAAAAAAATGTCTCTGAAAGGTGGCAATGCTTTGGAACATGCTGCTCAGGGAGGTTGGAACACGCTACTCTCCATCCCTGGAGGTTTTCAAGAAAAAGGTGGAAGTCACACTGAGTGACATGGTCTTGAGCAGTCACAGGTATGGGCTGATGTTTAGACTAAATGATCCCATTGGTCTTTCCAACTTCAATGATTCTACAGTTCACCTTGAATATTATGTGCCGTTCTGGGCTCCACAATATAAAAAGGATGATGAGGTCCTTAAAAGCATCCAGAGGAGTGCAACAAGCTGGTATAGAGGCTGGGAAGCATGTTCTGTGAAGAAAGGCTGAGTGCTTTAGGCTGTCCAGTCTGGAAAAGTCCAAAAGGTGACCTCACTGTTCTATGCAGCTCCCTGAGGAGAGGAAGCAGGGTTCCACTCCTGGGAACTGAAGGCAAGATGTCTGGGAATGGCATAAGGTTGAGCTAGGGGAGGTTCATATTGGGCATTAGGAAAAAATTCTTTACCATGAGAGTGGTCAACCACTGGAAGAGACTTCCAGCGAAGTGGTTGATGCCCTTTGGCTGTCAGTGTTCAGGGGACACAACGCCCTCCTTAGTGTGCTTCATCTTTTGGTTAACCACATTGAGTCAGGCAGTTGAAATGTATGACCTTAATAGGTTCCTTCTAACAGTTCTATTCTTTCTATTCTAAACATATGTACAAATGAAAATTACTTTTAAAAAATCATATTTTGTGGTATTACTACTTCTTTGCTTTGAAAATCCCACAGGTGTAAATTCAGAAATTATCACAACAGGCATTTCATGTACCAAATCAATCTTCCTACAGTAATCATCTGAGCAATTCTGAAAGCACAGTTCAAATATGATCTAAGAGTTATTTCTAAACATCACTTTAGACGTGTACAGGACTTGAATGCAATTCTGTGGAATGGTAGACCTCTATTTCTACTCATTACTTCACTATTTGTAGAGAGAATAAAAATTTCACAAAGTGAACAGAATGTAGCAGGAAAAAAACAGCTTGATAGCCTATTTCCTGTAAGAAAGAAAAGCAGCCTTCAAAGAAGGCAAAGGTGGTGGAAAAAAACGCACACACTTCAAGAAAGGAAAGCAAATTCCATTTCATTTCAGAGTCCTGTCTGGTTTGATTTCAACTATGAATATCTATACCATTTCAGATTTTGATATTATAACTTTTAGCTGCTGTGCTGACTTCCTAATATTTAATATCAGAAGTTGTTTTAGCTATCAATTCCTGTTTAGGCTGACTTTCAAAGGCAACGCAATAAGCCTAACTGGTATTATCAGTATTCTGACTTCACTGTGTTGTATGGACAAACAAAAATTGCCATACACAAGCACATTCCCAACAAAAGACACATCCTCCCTTCAAGAGAAAATCATCAAAACTAGTGTTTATTAATATTCTTGAACCTGCCACATCCACAGCGAACAATCTGTACAACTGTAATCACTTGGATGTGGGCGAGGTTGGCTGTTAAAATGCTAATTAAAATGCAGCAGTCCAATCCACCCCTGCTGCAGTGGCTGGACTGGCAGCTGCTAATTCCTGCTGGAGCTGTGACAGTTTCTCTATCACTAGTGGGGTTCCACTCTGAGGCATTGCAGGAAATGTAAAGAAAGAGATCCCTATACCACAGAGAGTCTCAACATCATTACACTTACTTCATTACACCTGGCATTACTACCTTTTCAAAAAAATGGAAATCCAGCTAGGGTGTCAAATAAGCTACATTTTATAATATTCATATTACCGTTAGACTCTTTCCTCCATTTAATTACTTAAATTGCAGAAACAGACCACTAAAGCTGTATATTGTAAAGCATTTCGATGAATCTGTCTTTCTGTGCATTTCACTGAACAGAAAATGTAACTGACCCAAGCTTATTAAAAGAACAAGTTTCACTACCTCAGATCTTCATTTGAAAACATGGAAGCAAATGTTTAAATACAGTGAATTTCAGAGGTCACTACTTTGCTACAGGTACATTGCTCTTTGAGTAACTCAACCCTTGGACAGTTGCCTTCTGAGCAACACTTCAAGTAAGACCGCTAAAATGCAGATATGCAGAGGTGACGATGAAAGCATTTAATACTGCACAGTGGGGAAAAGAAGCATATAAAAATACTATGGGGATTCATTCTTTCTCATTTTCCTATTAGTCTCTTTTAAAAATTGGGTTAGAGTGCACACGAATTCTCAACAGCAAAATCAGTTTCTGAAGGTCTGAAAAAATCTTGAAGCTCAAAGTTGGCTGAAAACAAACAGTTTCAGGATTATTTTTTGGTGCAAAGTTTCTGAAGAACTGATCTAGAGTACTTTATTTAGAACAGGGTTTTCCCTTGAGACTGCTCTTTTCTTACTAGGAATGGAACAGTTGTTACCTTCTCACATTTAAGCAGCTCACTTAAATATGGAAAGCAAAGAAAAAGAGGTAGAAGGTAGGTTCTATTGAAGCTTCTGCTGCTTCAAGAGAATTGAGATTTTAATTTTTGCTCCTAACATTCATAATTACTGGAACAAATACTTACGACCAGCTGCTTTGATTACGTGAGCAAGAAGTAGAATTAAACACCTGGACTTGGCATACTCTTACACCCACAGATTCTGTGCACACACGTCCATTTATGCAATGTGTCGAGCAGCTACTGACCCTCTCGAAACAACACACAAAGCCTGATCACTGACATAGCTTCAGTGGAAGTGCATGTGCCTTTTAAACAACATTTACACCATTATCTTATAAGAGCACTGAAGAATAAAAATCTCAAAAAAAACAAAACAAAATAAAACTAAACAAAACAAAAAAAAGCCTCATGAGTGTGTTACAAGACCTTCCCTCCTGAGATGAGGCAAAATAACCTGCGCATTTATCTCTTGCAATACATTCCTTCACCAAACTGTATCTCACTGCAGAAAGTGTTTCAAACAGCGTATACTTTGAATAGGTCTCAACATCATTGATTAAAGCTCCTCGTCACGATCTCTGTGCACAGACAGCACAGGCATCTGCGCTAAATGCAAACAAGTGACAGCACAAACAGCTTCAGACACCCTATAGTGTTTCAAGTTTCATTGGTCAGGGGAAGGGAAGCAGAAAGGTGGCTTCAGAACTTAACTAGGAGAAGCCTGATCGACAGAGAAAAAGAGTAACCCTTCAAAATCAGACAGGAAAAACTACTCATGCCTGCGTATCAAAACAAAACTTTGAACAAAACTTTATACCAGTTAATCTCAGCCAAATAATTTTCAGGATTCTGCAAGCTCAGGTGCCTATGCTTACACAAGCAATTTTCGTTTTGGTAAGCTGCATGGTGGAAGTATGCAACGCCAAAAATCCCAGGCACTGAAAAAAGTTAGGATTAAGTTAAATTCTGTTAGAGTTGCCTACATAAACATGTTTTGCAATTTCTAATTACACATGCGTACATTCTCTGTTAATGGTACAAAACTTTTGAAATAAAAAGATAAAATAACTGATTTTCCATAACAACACTTTTAATCTGCTCTGGGCAGCCTGTCCCATGCCCACCACCCTCTGGTGCAGAACCTTTCCCTAACCCCCAACCTTAACCCCCCTCCTCTGACATAGCTCCATGCTGCTCTTTCGGGCCCTGTCACTGTCACAGAGAGCAGAGCTCAGCGAGCCCCTCTGCTTCCTGTGAGGAGCTGAAGCTGCCATGAGGCCTCCCCTCAGCTCCTCTGCTCTGGACTGAATGAACCCAGGGATCTCAGCCGCTCCTCACATGACTTCCCACTCAGACCCCTCCCTATCTTTGTAGCTTTCTTCTGGATGCTCTCAAATAATTTTCTATCTTTCTTATACTGTGGTACTCAAACCCACACACAATGCTCGAAGTGAGACTACACAGCACAGAGCAGAGCAGGACAAACCCTTCCTTCCATTGGCCTTCAGTGAGCGGGTCTGTCCCTTCCCAAAGTACTGGGCCTCCTCTGCATGCACAGGGAAGGGTTAAGGATCAGTCCTGAGCTATGGCCATCCAAGGAGCAAAGTGGGTAGGTCAGAGCCATTACAACTTCCTCCTCAGTCATATAAATGCCATGAACAACTCTGTGAAAACTCATGACAAGTCAAGGTACACTCAAAGCACTGTTTACCACTCTGCCTCAAGACAGGCCCTCTGCAAGGCGAAGCAAACAGAAAGCACTGAATGTCCACACAGAGTCAAGTTATACCAGTACTGCTATCCTTCTTGTACTGCTCTTGCAGCTCTTGCAAATTCATCTTTGAATAATTTGCCTTAGTGTTTCACCTGGGCTCATTGTAAGCCTTGGTGAATGATAAAGACTGCTCCAAAAGTAATGCATCCTGTTTTATTACATCAGAAGTGGATTTGGTGGGGGGGCAGCAGAAGTTGAAGCATTCCACCAATATTCCAGTTCCATTTTGTTGTCATCTGACAGATAGTAGCAGAGGAGAAGTCTAACAAAATGGTGTCTGACCTGGGCATGCATATGAAACAAAGGTGAGTAACTGAATTCCTCCATCTGGAAAAATAGCACCCACTGACATTCATCAACACTTGTGAATGGTTGTGGAGACCAAACAGTAGATCTGAGTACAGTGAGGCACAGTGGGTGGCACATTTCAGCAGTAGTTGCAGAGACATGAAAGACAAGCCATATTCTGGACAGCCATGCACAGCTGCCACACCACAAAATGAAAAGCATCCAACCTGCTCGTCCATGCGAATCGATGAATTATGGTGCATACAGAGCTGAATATCAGCTTCAATGCATCGGAAACAATGGTGGCAATGTTGGAATATTACAGTTTGTGCCAGGTGGGTCCTACAAAGGTTCATACGGAACAGAAGGAACACTATGTGCCAGTTCGTCAGGACCTACTGAACCAATACAAGGCTAAAGGTGACAGTTTCCTGGATCATACAGAACATGGTGTCACTGCTTTGAGATGAAGTCAAAGTGGCAGTCCATACAGAGGTGCTATGTGAACTCTCCATCAAATAAAAACTTCAAGATAAAGCCCTCAGTGGGTAAAGTGATGTCCTTTGGAACAGGAAAGAGCAATAGGAAGGGAAACAAGAAATAGGAAATGAAAAATGGGAAATAGGAAACAGGGAACTTTCTGGATTTCCTGGAACCTGGACAAACAATCAGCTCTGACTACTGCATTGTAACACTGACTAAGCTGAACGCTGAAATTTCCAGAGTCAGGCCAGAGAAGACAACCTTTCTCTTACAACACAGTAGCATCAGTTTGAGGACTGTGGAGCACATAGTCAGTCTTGACTGGACTGTCCTACTACATCTATCATATAGACTGGGTTTGGTGCCTACTGACTTCCATCTGTTTAGGCAAATGAAAATGGACTGGTTTAGGTTTTGCTCCAGAGACTTTATTTCTTCAGCATTCTAGGGTGAACTTCACCAATTTGCCATCAATACCAGCCTTTCTGACTTATTTAAATTTCCTCCTACTTATTCTGCTTGGGCCTTTAAAATTCTGTCAGTCTTTTATGAAGCCTCACCTCTGTGCCTGGGAAGATCGTGGAGCAGATCCTCCTAGAAGCTATGTTAAGGCACATATAAGATAAAGAGGTGATTCGAGATAGCCAGCATGGCTTCACCAAGGGCAGATTGTGCCTGACCAAGCTGGTGGCCTTCTAGGATGGAGTGATGGCACAGGTGGACAGGAGAAGGGATGTCATCTACCTGGACTTCTGCAAGGCCTTTGACATGGCCTTGCCATATCCTTCTCTCTAAATTGGAGAAGCATGGTTTTGAAGGACGGACTGTTCATTGGATTAAGAATTGGTTGGCTGGTCACAGCCAAAGGGTTGTGATTAATGGTTCTGTGTTAGGGTGGAGGCCGGTCACAAGCAGTGTCCCTCAGGGGTCAGTCTTGAGACCGGTGCTCTTCAACATCTTCGTCAATGACAAAGACAATGGCATTGAGTGCACTCTCAGCAAGTTTGCGAATGACATCAAGCTGACTGGTGCAGTCGATACATTTGGAAGGAAGGGAAGCCATCTAGAGGGACCAGGACAGGCTGAAGAAGTAGACCCATGTGAACCTGACGAGGTTACACAAGGCCAAGTGCAAGGTGTTGCACTTGGGCTGGGGTAATCCCAGGTGTTTACACAGACTGGGTGAAGAACCCCTTGAGAGCAGCCCTGTAGAGAAGGACTTGGGCATCCTAGTAGATGAGAAGCTGGACATGAGCCAGCAGTGTTTGCTTGCAGCCGCAAAGGCCAACTATATCCTGGGCTGTATTAAGAGAGGAGTGGCCAGCAGGGAGAGGGAAGTGATTATGCCTCCTTACTCAGCTCTTGTGAGGCCCCATCTGGAGTACTGCATCCAGGCCTGGGGCCCCCAGCCCAAGAAAGATGCAGAGCTCTTGGAACGGGTCCAGAGGAGGATCACTAAGACAAACAGAGAGCTGGAGCACCTATCCTATGAAGAAAGGTTGAGAGAACTGGGGCTTAGTTTATCTTGGGAAAGAGAAGGCTCTGGGGAGACCTCATTGTGGCCTTCCACATTTGAGCATATAAACAGGAGCAACAACAGCTGTTTACGAAGGTGGATAGTGATAGGACAAGGGGGAATGGTTTTAAACTGAGACAATGGAGGTTTAGGTTAGTTATTAGGAGGAAGTTTTTCACACAGAGGGAGGTGACACACTGGAGCGGGTTGCCCAGAGGTTGTGGATGCCACATCCCTGGAGGCATTCTAGACTAGGCTGGATGTGGCTCTGGGCAGCCTGGTCTGGTGGTTGGCTACCCTGAACATAGTAGGGGGCTTGAAACTCAATGGTCTTCGTGGTCTTTCTCAACCTAGGCAATTCTATGACTCTGTGATTCTATGCTTCTATAACTTCAGCTTTCAGTTCACAATATTTTATTTCTCTTTCCTCCCTACTAAGTAGCTTTGCTTTTCCTTCTGTCACTGTCTTATGATTTTTGGTTATCAGTATTCCACATCATAGTATCATGTGCACTGGGATTTAAAGAGTTAATATTCCAGTTCCGGGCACCTTTCCCAGAAGAGAAGAACAACTACATCCCCTGGAGGAATGTTTGCTGCTCTGTTATTGTTTCTGCCCAGAGGGAAAGATAAAAAGCATTCAGATCACTTTCCCTCCCTCTTTTTGACCGTCTGGCTCTTCTCTCTTGTGGGTGCCCTCTAGTCACAGCATTAGAGTAAGGCCTTCGGCTTTCAGACACTCTCTCTCATTTTATTTGATTTATTTACTTCAGTTCAATAATTATACTGTATTATATTGCATTATAGTGTGTTATCTTGCATTCTGATATCTTGTTTAGAAAATTAGTTTGTTTCTCCTCAGATTATTGCCAGTCTTTTGTTTTTAGGCCCATCTTTTTACCCATTTCCCTTTTTTTCCCTTTTCCCTTCCTGAGGCATGGGTCTGTGGGTCCCCTTGCCCCGCTAGTCACTGAACCAGGCCAAACCAGACCATAAACCATTGACACTTTCTTCATTTTCCTCAACCTCCTAGCTCATTTCTCCAATCTCTTTGCTGGAAAATGTAACCAACATTGTGCCTTCAGCTCTTCTGATTCCTGGGACAACTGTACTGTCCTTGTTCTGTGGTGGGGTTTTTTTTCCCTACTTCTTGTAAATTTCTGGTTTTTGTCTCCCTGTCATTTGAAAGTTTCCAATGCAGACAATTCTATCTACAGGAGCTTAAATAGAAATAACACAGAAACCATTCCTAGGGATGATTATCACAGACTTTCTCGATAACTAATGGTAAACATATGCAAGCAAGTGCACATACAATGAGTGACAAGTTCAAGAGTGCATCCTACTATTCTACTCTTGAGATACGGAAGATCTTTTCTGTAATCACAGAAGTGAAATTAACTGTTTTCCCCTAGACTTCCAGATCTTCTCATCTAACAGTATCTTTATATTATTTTTGCTTGAAGCTCTCTACTTACTGACCAAGCTACCATTTATGCAACTCTAAAGACTGCAGTTTTCAATTACTGCCATTTCCATTTTTTAATGACTGCATCCTTTTAACTGTCAAGGCTGCTCTGTAATCCAGGATAATGATTCTAATCTGATCTGTGTCAGGCTGTACTCCCATACATAAAGAACTCAGCACAGTTCAATTACAGATTTTAAATTAAATTAATTCTTTCATGTTCTCCCCATAGCACTGAAACTCCAAGCACAGCATATTTTAATGACACATAAAGACTGGCATTTTCAGATTGTATTAGAGTGTAAAAGAGAAACACAGTTAAGCAGTATTTGGAACACACACTCTTTAGGATGTACAGATTTTACTTTTTAAAAATATATTCACGATCACCATGTACTTATGCTTTGCACTCATTCATTCACTTATATTATGGCATATAATCAGCTGCTGATATACTTGAATAGTCAGTGCCCACCCAGCGCAGAAAATGCTCCCTGCAGCCCATGTCAGCTATGGCTTGATTCTACACTGCTATGAGATCTTGGAAAAGAGCTGTGATGAACAAGCATGTGGGAAGTCTTTGACACCAACCTCTGAAGACATTCATGAGGCTGTTGTCATCAGACAGACAGCTATTTCAAGAGGGCTGTCCAGCAATACTGCACAACAGTTTCTCAAAGAGAGACAATAAAGTATTGCACCCATATGCAGAGTATTTTCATCCTTTTGCCCACTCTTGTGAGAATACTGAACATTTTAGAATAGGAAGAAATAAGGATACTGACATTACATCGTTAAACAACATATCCACCATGCATAATCACTGTTCAGCGTTAGAACAGCAGTGTCTGTTGAAACAGCAACATACGCAATATGCTGTCAGGGATTTCTGTCATTGTAACACTGCAATGCTGACTGAGAAATTCATCCTATTTTTTATATGAAGATTGTTCTTCTTTTATTATGCCTCTGTCAATAGTCTCTGATAATACTATTCTTTCAGCTTCCTCTACTGATTTCAAAGCAAATCCATTAGAAATGAAAAAATTGGATATATAACAATAGTTTGTAATGAAGCAAGACTAATAGAGTGGAACAGTTCAGCTGGAAGGGATTCATGAAGATCATATGATCAGGCTAGCCTGACCACTCTGGGGCTATCCAAGGTGAAGCACATTAATCAGGGCATTATCCAAGCACCTCCTAAACAGAGACAAGCATGAAGCATCGACAGCCCAATGGCCTTAGCCACTCCTCATAGGAGATGCCAGCCATGATGTCAGCTTTGTTGCCCTCTTCTGGATGCTTTCAAGTATTCTATCATTCTTTTTATGTTGTGGAGCCCAGAACTGCACACAGTATTCAAGGTGAGGACGCAATGCTAAACCCAGTGGGAAGATCATCTCTATTGCTTGGCTGGCTGTGCTGTTTCAAGCAGCCCAAAATGTGGTATTTCTCTTCTGGCTTCCAGTGCACACTGCTGCTTACACTAAGCTGCTTTCAGCAGCACCCCCAAGTACCTTCCTGCTGAGCTGCTCTTCAGCCCCTTGTCTGCCATCTATGGCTGTATGACATTGCTCCATCCCATGTTTCCCTTTGTTATCTTCATGTTGTTGACAGTTCAGTGTTCCAGTGTCAACAGCACCTCTCAGGTTAGCAGTATCAACAAACTTGTTGAGGATGCACTGCACTCCCGCATTCAGGTTATTGATAAAAATGTTGACCTCATGTGGTTTAAGAACTGAGCCCCAGGGAAGCTTGCTAGTGAGAAGTTACCAGTTAGATATAACCTTATTCACTAAGACAGTTCAAGCTTTATTTTTCAGACAGTTTATAACCCAGTGTTACGATTTTTATTATTGGTATTCCACATCACAACATCATATAAAGCACTGGGAGTTAAAGAGTTAATGCCCCACTTCCGTGGACCGCCAATTTTCCAAATACCTGGCTCTCAGAAGAGAAGAACTACATATGCCAGAGGACTTTGCATTCAGAGGGGAAGACAAACCTCCTAGCAAGTCATGGGACTCACTCTCTCACTCCCTGGCAGTATATGTGTTCCCCAGCTATTTCGCCTTCAATTTTACAGTAAGGCCTTCACATAAACTAAATAAACCATTGATACCCTCCCCTCCTCTTTTTGGGTTGGTGGGTCTGTGGGCCTGCTATCCCCCTGTCACAGAAAGATAGATCTAGGGATAACACTGTGACAACCAGCAAGCATAAATCTGGACAATCTGTTCAGAAGAATGCTGTGAGGGATACTATCAAAAGCCTTTTTGAACTCTAGGAAGATTACATCCACTGTTTTTTAAACACTGAACATGCTGATAAATTTGAAAAACTATCACAAGCTCATGGATCTTAGAAATCTGTGGAGGACTATGTCCTAACTTTATAATAAGACCAAGTGGTTGCAGCTGACAGAATCCTAATTACTGTGTCTAAGCACAGCCTTCTAGCACAGGTAGTTTATATTACGTTTGTACTAAGCACCCAAGGTTACCTAGCACCCCATAAACAGTGCTATTTGTGGAGGATATTCTTTTGCTTCTTCCACATACCCTGCTGGAGCTATATCTAATTTTTTTTCCCCATGTATCTCCTTTCTTTGGGACTGACTGCACACTATTCGTTTTATCAACTTATCCAATTCTATTTTGGATCAGTTAGTGAAAAACTTCAACAAAAATGCCTCACAAAAAAATGCAACAGCCTTAGGTATAGCCCTTCCCCGGTCACAATAATACAGCAGTCCAGAATCATAGAAGCTAGAGTGTATCTACAAACCAACTTAAACATATAAATATGGTTTGAATTTTGAGTGGTCCTGTGTGGAGCCAGGAGTTAACTCTATGGTCCTTGTGGGTCCCTTTCAGCTTGGGATATTCTGTCATTCTATGTGACACATTTAACCATAGCTGGAGGAATGGGTGAACATTCCCACAATACCATTTGAGAGAGACAGAGGAACAATATACACAGCCACCTGGCTGTGACTGCATAGAAGACTCTGGAAGATGCACAAATACACAAGCTGATATTAATGAGGATTTATACCTACTTCAGCAATATTTCTTCCCCACATAAACCCACTGGTGAAGTCTGAATCAGACTGATTCAGAGCTATGCTGAGTAACACCATACCACACTTTAACCAATAACTCCAACAAAAATCCCTAGATTTGTCTGCTTTCCTGGAGAAAAATATTATGCACGTAAAAGCCACAGACACAGAATCATCAGATAGACATTACATCTTTTTCTAAAAATTGCAGGAAAGCAGAAGATTTCAATACAAGCAGTTCCCTCAGACATAATTTTCCCAGTAGAGAAGAAGCTTAACACTCAAATTTAGAGTTGACAGACAATCTCAAATACATTCTGCTGGTGCTAAGGAAGGTTAGAAACAATTTATAGATCTCCATTTAAAGACAGCAGGAAGTTGAGGTAGGACAAAGCGTGGAGAGTTGCTGTTACACAATAGCCTTTCAACTGTGGACATCTGATGCAGGTCTGAAATACAGTTCAGGTCAAAAGCGGGACATGCTGATGTCATGCAATTGTGTATACAGACAACGGCTGCACAATTTGAGAAAATATGCCAAGTAGATAATGGACAAAAGACGCTTGCAGCTGCCTAATGCTAAAGAATCAGAACTGACGTGCCAGAACGCAGAATAACTATGTTATGCTTGTCTAACTGTATCTGTTAATCTTTCAGATACCTAAGTAATTTACTCACTCCAAAACTCCATTAAGAAATGTTTCCACCTGTTATATATTCTTGTTTGTGTATTAGACTAGTGACATGCTACTGTAAGCAAATAAGGAGTTTTAGGTCAAGTGTTTAAATTAATTGCTTCATTTCTCTGTATTGTTTTCTCTGAAAAGGATCCTTCAATGCCACCATGTAAGTCCCCTTAGGAAAAAAACCTAGTACCTGATAAACACACTGCTATCCTAAATTTACTCCATCTCTCGGTTTCACTCTGTGGCTACATTTTGCAAATTAAAGCACTTTAGAAGTTCCTTGCTTTTGTTAAGTTCTGTAACAGTATAAATGTAAAGTTCACCTACTGAGCAGGGTTGCCATCAGAAGCAGAATAGGATGAGGACCTGATTCTGTAGTTCTATAGTGTAAAGTCTCTTCAGATGGGTAATTCAAGTATTAAGTGCATGCCGTCATAACTCAAAAAGTAAAAACAAACAAACAAACTCAAAGACACTTTTGTTTAACAGTATAACTCTTCTGACATTAGACTACTAATGTGCTTAAAAACCACCACCACCACCACCACCACAAATACAGAAGAGGGAAATGTAAAAGAGTCAAGATGCAGTTCAGACGGTCCTGAAGGCACAAAAACCTTGTCATAGATCTCACAGACAGCCTCTCTAAGATCTGCACTTACTGTATGACTCTTCTGCAGTGTTAAGATACACTCACAGAACACAAGCTATAATTAAAAAAATTTCCTGACAAATTGCCCAGTTACAGGAACTCTCCTCCTTGTTAAAACACAATTTTTGTACAACGAACAAACATGTATTCTGTATCAAGGACACGATTATCTGAGAAACTCACTTCCCAGTGCTACACTATTCTGTCATTTGTGTCCTTTAGGGAAGTCAAGTTAGACCAACTTTTCCAGAAGTGGCAGGTCTGCCTTTCTGAAAGGTAAAACCAAGGTACTTAAATATACATGCACTGCACCTCCAGTGAAAATCACTAGCTTCTGACACAGACCATCTGCTAATCTTTCAAGAGATTGGGCCTAGCTACAGGCAGAGAAATCACTGTTCTGCTGCAGAGATACTCAGATAGCCTAGCCATATGGTGAAGCTCTGCAAAGAGAAAGAGGGAAACAAACTCCATAAAGGTCACCCTGACTCAGAAGACTCACATTTCTCCATCTGATTCATTTGGGTCAAGAAACAGTTTTCAGTTTTGGTCACTGGACTGCTCTCAAGGGGTAAGTACACAGGGCGAATATTCTGAGTTATGCTCAGCAAGTACTTCAGCTCATAACAAATCCTAACGTTCTAGTCATAGATTGCATATCCTCCCTCTTCTCTCAAAAGATGAAAGAAATGGGACAGATGGAGATTTCCAGTGCACTTACTAGCACTTCACATATCAGCATGAAATTTGAGGTACATTTTCAATTATGCTTTTTGCCAGCAATGTAAGAGGAGATGAACTATTATTTCTACTGAGTCAGACATTAACTCCTTTGCTGAACTGACGATATTTCCCCTACTCGGGAATCTATTATTAATTCAGTGAGTTCCATGTGGCTCCACCATGACCTTGTTTGCTGTTCACAAGTTTAAATGAATCATCTTCACAGATGTAGTCAAGAGAACATGGTTAATTCTAAGCACTGCAAGGAGTCAAATCACTTCTTCACTGTAGTACAGAAATTAAAACCTCTCGACCCACAAGGATCGTAGGGAGAGTGCCTTAGGTGTACAATTTTTTGCTAGAGATTATTTCATCCTACATTTAACAGTGAGCAGTGCATGTTACAATGCACCAGACTACAACCAGAACAGAAATGCCAGTGTGGGCCTTGAGAGAGAGAGAGAGACGAAGACAGTGCGTCTCATAGAAATAGAAAAAAAAAAGAAAAAAAAAGAAAAAAAAAGTGCAACATACCTAGGCAAAATGCATTTTTTGTACTTCATTTTATTTACACTTCCTAATACTGAATTATCCCTTCCCACTCTGGAGTAGGGGGAATATTCATCTTGTTCAGTGATAGTGTTTTACCATAACCGTAATTTCTAGAACTCTACTTGATTCCCTAGAAATTGGGTCTACTGCATCCATTTGCCCCTGAATAAACATACTGTGATATGATAAACGACTTTCATAGTGACATGATGCCTCTGAGAACATCTCACGGTCTTGCAACATCTCATGGATAATTTCTTTGCTTCTAGTAGCTTCCTTATGCTACAGTACTAAAGCACTGTGAAAGAGTAAGCGCTCTGCATAAAAAAAAGCTCTGAATGTGGTTTATAATCAGTTGAATAAGTTCACTTGTGCATAAAACATAATTATCAGCCATTTCCTATCATCCTCTTTCACTTCTATTTCCCAGTATTTAAAATTTAAAGGAGGAATATACTGCCAAGCTCAGGCTACTCACAAAGCCAGACAAAGGACACAGTGCAGACATGCTCATGTGTCCCCTGGTGAACACAGGAGCTCCAAATCTCTAGCATCCCTCTCACACTCAGGCATGATGCTGTTCTGTGGGAAAAAAAACACTGTGATCCCAAGATCACTTCCTCAAAGTTGACTCCATCCATGCAGGAAGTTTTTCCTGTTCAGAAAACCATGGAAGCATGAAGACATCTTCAAAGAATACTCTGTAGGTAATCAAATAATAATGAGGTAGTATCGAGCTATCAAATGCAAGACATGTATGGATAGAGAAAAATGCATAGCATGCTGATCTCTATTAGCAAGGCAAGAGAGAAAGATAAATTGCAAATTGCCTAGCTTTAGCAAAAACAAAAACCTAAACTGAGGAAATCTCAATCATCTAAATCTGCAGAAAGATCTATCTGCTGTTTGTTTGGAGGCAGCACTGTGAAGATAAATGAATAGGGCAATCAACTTTGATAATCTTGTTAACACTATTCAGGATCTCAGTGAGCTACACTCAGTACTTCACAGTATGATCTCATCACTCATGATTTCATCATGATATATCTTGTACACAGCTGCAGGTGACAGTTTTTCCTGGATGAGTAAACTATGGCTTAGTAGTTTGCTACTGCCAAGTATACATCCACTGCAGTAATGTTACAGTAACACAAACAGCAAAGGCAATTCCCAGCTCAGAGCAACCTCCAGACTTACTTGTTCATTGCTAGGAAATACCACTGGTGTTGTGAAAGGTCACAGATGAATTCATTAGCTAAGAAAGCTGTGGTTGGAAAACATTTTTGCAGCTTCTGATTCCACTGTCTCAGCAAATGTACTTAGTTTCCTGATGAAACTAATAACTATTTGTTACCATCTACTCAACACAGTTTTTGAAATATTAATATTTACACTTCCCATTCAGTGTTTAACACAATCAGCTATTCCAGTTCCCCATATTCTCCTTCACCAAAAGCCTCTGAAATTTTGGTCCTAAAGAGGGAATACAGCTGTATGGGAACTGTTGAATCACAGCCTGAACCTCTGATTGATCACCTGAGGCAAGCACTTGGTCAGCCACTGGAGCACAGATGAAGGCAATTCAGCTGTGTGACCAGAAGGGATGGAGCCAGGCTCCACCTCTCCTAGACCCCATTTAAGGCCTGACTGCCACTGAAGAAGGATCTCCTTCTGGAGTTTTTCCTGTAAGCCTTCAACATAGGTGAGTATTTTTCCATTTGTTTCTGATTATCATTTACAAGTGTAATGATCTTTCTAGCTTTATGATCTGTGGATACCAATCTGACCACATTGTTTTGTGTATTTATTATAAATATGTTATATGTAACATGCTATATGCATATAAGATAAGCATTATATGTTTATATAGCATGTAAATATATGTTATATATATATAACATATAGATGTTATACAACACCACTCTACATATTCGTTGATTATACAACAGTATTCAGCACATTTTCTGTTACCAGAAAGGCGCAATGGTATTAATATTACTAAAAATCAAGGGTTAACTTCTGTTTTTATCTATTACTATTTCTGAACAGAGTACGAAGATGTTAAATCATTCCCCTAAGTTTCAAGTCTACTCCTATCAACTGTAGTGGCAGATAGACAGAGCTTCATATTATGTTCATTAGAATGAATTTAACTTGCAAAGAGTTAGCAGTAATTACCCATAAACAAAGATTTATGGATAATTAGTCTGGATATGTAGTGTGTGGCGGTGTAGTTTGTTCAATAATGAAAAACACCAACTGTGATAAATGATAGCCCCTCATCTCTACTAAAGTAAAAGAAAGGAGGAGAATGTTAATAAGAGAAATCTGGTTCTGTAATTTCATTACTCCATGGTCAGAAAGAGGCATCAATCCATTTGCATTCATGAGATGGCATCTAAGGGGGACAGGTAACACCAAGAAGCAACCCCTGCCTGTACCGAGGAGGAGCAGCACACCAGCCACAGGCCCCAGGGCACAGGTATGTGGGGTATCGAAGAGGAGTACTGGAGCTGCGGGGCTTGCCTGCTCCATGGAGAGAGCTGCAGCTGCTGCTGTTGTTATTCCAGGACAGTTTCAGGTGGCACACTTAGCAGGAAAAATTAACATCACAGTTTGGTAGTGGTAGGACAAGGGGTAATGGTTTTGAACAAGAAGAGGGGAGATTTAGATTACATGTTAGGAGGAAATTCTTCACTCAGTGGATAGTGACTCTTCTCAGTTTGTAGAAGAAAAAGGGTCCAGGGAGACCTCACTGGCGCCTTCCAGTACTTGAAGGGAGCTTATAAGCAGAAGAAAGACTGACTTTTTATTGCACAGGCAGACAGTGATAGGACAAAGGGGAATGACTTTAATCTGAAAGAGGGGAGATATAGGTTAGATGTTAGAAATAAATTTTTTTACTCAGAGAGTAGTGAGGCACTGGCTGCCCAGAGAAGCACCTTGGAGGTGTTCAAGGCCAAGATGGATGGGGCCTGTGCAGCAGGCCCTGGTCCTGAGGGTAGCAACCCTGTCCATGGCACAAGGTGGGAACTGGGTGGGCTTTAAGATCCCTTCCAACCTAAATCATTCCATGATTCTGTGTTCTTACTAGGTGTACAGACACTGATGGTAAAACTAGACCAACTTTTAGTTCTTTCTTCAGAGCAGTAAAGGTGACCTGTGTGTGGAATGAAAATGTGTAGCCTATCTTCATAAGGACTGAAACAGTGTTTCCCTTACTACTGCAAAGAGCTTAGCATATACCATGTGGAGCCAGGGGTTGGATTGGTGATCCTTATGCATCCCTTCCAACAAGGCATAGTCTGTGATTCCTTAGAGAGGTACTCAAAATTGAATGTCTCATGAATATAATCTTGCTCTACTTCTGGCTTTATCTCCCATTTGTGTAACAGTCTTCAATGCTAACACAAGTGTTGAATACCTTTCCTGAACCACCAGACTACTTGTCTGACTCAAGACAATTCTTTCTATCTGAATCTGTACAAAAAGAGATCAAAACTCACTTGGTCAAATGTTACCATTTTCTTGAGAGATAACCACCTGAATTCCTGTAGTTCAGAGAGAGAAATGGGCAATTCTGAAGCATGATGCACCTCATTCTAAGGATGTTCAGAACGTGTCTGGTAGAACATGTCCTGAAAGTATTTTTCTTCATATGACCATGAAGGAAGCATTATATAGGCCACTAATAGCAACTCTTCATGGTTACAAAAATTACACCCACTCTAAGTAATGTAAACAATACAGCAAGGTCTTAGTGAAAGACAGTCGTAGTAGACTCTTCTTAAGAGTCTACACAGCAGCACAAACTTCATCATGACTACCCTTTCTTATGAACTACAGGTTCTTACATCCACACATCTCTGACAGGGGGCAATACTCCCTTGACACAGCCAACATTTGGGGGGTGGGGAGGGGGGAATCACACACCTGTGTATCTCCTGTCTCCTTCATGTCCCACACTGACTGCTGAAAGCTAACATAAACAATGAAATCATGCTGAGAAGGCATGCTATCTTGTATAGTGTGGCAGACAAATGTCTCACCTCAATCCTGCATTCAAAGCAGTAGAAGAAAGACCACAGGGAGGGTAGATCTTTGAAGATAAATCGTCAAAACGGTGAAAGAGAAAAGAATACATATGTATATATCTGTCTGTATATCCGGAGATGAGATAGGCAGAGATAACAAGATGCTGAGGAGAAAAGCATGGAAAAGACAGAACACAAGGTGGTGAGAGAAGCGAGCAGGAGAGCACAGAGTGGGCAAGGAGACCTCCAAGCAAAGACCCAGCTGCCAAGAGAGAAAGCAGAAAAGGACTTCAGAATAGAATGAGCAGCAAATAGTAAATGTATTGATAAGCTTACAGTTTCAGAGACTGAGGAAACAGAACATGCTATGACAAAGTACAGTAGAGATAAGAGTAGGAGAGAAAACTGAAGTGTGAGGGGTGTAGGTGTATTTCCTTTCAAGTTTTGAAAAGGAAGAATAGCAAAGGAAAGAATAACTTGAAGAAGAAGTAGGGTGTTCTTGCTTGTTTGTTTGCTTCTTTTTATTTTTTTTATCCATTTAGCTTTTTCCTGTGCTGAAGAATACACAAAATATGCATAACAGAGTTAGGCCATTTTTTTCAGGTCCGTACAGCATCCAAAGTGGCAAGTATAAAAGGCTGTGCTACAGACCTATTACATTTAATGCCATTTCAAACTTTCCACATTCTACAACTGGAAAAAAAAAAAAAAAGTCCACAAGAAGTATATCCTCAGTAGCATCTACATCACCAAACCCCAGGCATGTATGTGAGTGTAACTCTTGGTATCTTCACTAAAATGACATTTAAACAGGACTGTACCAATTGTACACATCTGTTGTGCAACCTAGTCACAGTAGCATGTAGCCTTAGACTGCTAACATAAACAAATTTAATTAAAACAGGTATGCCTGAAAGTCTTATCCTCACAGAAAAGTGAATACTCCACATAGGCTGAAAAAATACAACTTCTGAAGAGAAATGCAAACAGTAACAATATCAATCTGCCTTTGACAGGTTGCCTACACTCTTTCCCCAAAAGTCCACCACCTCTTAGAATCACAGAATCATAGAATCACTCAGGTTGGAA
>PPHD01010663.1:0-19461 GCA_002909625.1 Bambusicola thoracicus
CCATTCAGCAAAATAAACATGCTGCCAGATAGTATGCCAGAAGGAGGAAAAACTGATCTCATATCATTTTTATGTACTCTAAATTACTTAGGTAAAGATGCCTTATGATGGAACTTAGCACTTTGCCAGTGCTCTCCTGACTACAACCCACCATGTCAGCAGCTACATGTTTGACAGACCTGTTCAAGTCTTATTATTTTTGCCTGTTCAAGTCTTATTATTTTTGCCTCTTTGTACTGAGCCTTCTACACTGAACAGAATAAGGTGTTTATAAAGGACTATATTCTGCAAGTCATATATATTCAATAGATTCAGTTGTGCCTTCTAACAGTTTTACAATTTCACAAAGGTAAGTGGAACTTAGAACTGAGCTCTAAGTTTTATTTAAGTATTAAATTTTAATATAAAATATATACCTCTTGTGTTAGTATTAAATAATACAGATGATTATATGCAATAATATATTGCACATATACTAGTAGACATTATCTACTATAATAATACATATACAATAATATATAGCTTATATAACATTACATTACATTATATAGTGCTTTAAATGTATTTGACTAGACCAATAAATAAGAAATCAATTAAAATATATACTTTTAGTAACTGGAAATAGAAGCATAAGGGGTGAAAAATAGTATGTAGCACACAATACTTGATAGTAGGTATAAAGCCAATTTTTGTATCTCTATGAGAACACTAAAGATACAAGCTCCACAGAGATGTTCTTCTAAATTCATAATTATGATCTTAGCCAGGTTAAGAAGAAAAACATTTCTCAAGCTATCGGATCCAGTTTACTCCTGGATCTATCAAACAAGACACATCTACTGAATTCCACATCTGAGGATAAAAATGTCAGACAGAAATTGAAATTAAATGTAGGGTGAAGTGCAGAAAACATATATCTGTATTGATATGTAATTGAGGCCATGCAATTGGCATTAACGATACCTATGTAGCAATACTGGATTTCACTGTGAAGACAGAGTTGACTGTTTAATGGTGACTGAGTTGAATGGAAATCCTAGTTTTAAAGCAAATATTTTATTAGTAACCTATGTTTATATGAACGCTACCATTGCTGTAAGTGCAGCTAGTCTGTTATTAGAGAAAATGAGGCATACAAAGGATTAACACATATCTTATTCTATGTGTCACTGATGTCATTAGTATCACAAATTGGAAGTGCCACCAAAGAGATAAATTATTCAGTCACATACAGTAGGAAGTTCTGAAAATATCAGTGAGTTCTTGTTTCAATGGTACTGACATAGTGTATGTTCAGTTTTTCCTTAGATAGTTTGTGGAATATGTAGCTGAGACTACCACATACTTCTTACTGTAAAAAAATTTCAGATGCACTCTCTATGGCATTACTGTCCCCAGTTGTTGGTTTTTTTTAATAATCAGGAATTCTTTCCTTTTTTTTTTTTTTTTTTGCTTGTTTGTTTGTTTGTTTTTAGCTTAACTTTGACTTGAAAATACTTGTCAACTATGAAATAATAAGAAATTGCTGATAATGAAGACGGTCTCCTCCTTTCCTAAAACACAGCCAAGGAATGCTATCTGACTTGAGAGAAGATACAGAAAACCCTGAAAGCCTTACTCCTAACCAGGAAGAAATTTGATTTCTTTCTCTGAAAGTGGCTAGGAATAGAAAAGAAGTAGGCTGCTTAGGTAGACATATGTTCAGGCATACAACCAAAAGATTTTAAGTCCCCATTTAATAATTTACAAAGCTTATGCTTTCCTTGGATACTTCCCTCACCATACAAGGAATATTTTTAGACACAGGCACCTCTAAAGTCTGAAGCTCTTGTACTTCTTTGTTTAAAATAAATCTTTGATCTGAATATCAAAGATAAAGAAAAAATAGCATAGGGATGTATACTTAAATGTCTAAGTAAATTTACAGAGCACAGATATAACTATTTGTTAGAAAACAGCCTTGAAGGAGAGCTCCAAGGAAAAAAAAAATTCCTCTCATGAACAACAAAGTTGTAGTGATGTCTTGCATATAGACCATATAGAAGAATAAAAGAGATAAACAAGACGTTTACCCTGTTGTGTTTTGCCCCATGGAAACTGAAAGAAAATGCTCTCAGACTAAAGAAGTACCTACAGAAAAAAACATGGACAACCACTTGAAAACAGGATGAAAAACAGTGCAAATATTAAAATATCAGAATTACATAGAAGAATAGCTTTATTAATGAGCTTATTTATTGACTCTTACTGCAACTGCATTTTTTAGTACATATTAAGGGCATCAACCTACAAAAAGGACAAAAGAAATAATACCAGATTCACTTTTCTAAACTCTAACTGTAGTAAAGAGAAAATCTGTCCTAAAAGTTCTACTTACCACTTATAACATTGCCAGTGATTTCTCCACATATATTGTAGTACTATTTTACTGGAGAATCAAAATTCATACTCAGTTTTCAATCATCTAAAAACTTAGGGGAAAAAAAAAAAAAGGTCTTAACTGCAAATAATTAAGATTGAGTTAATGAAAAATTAATTAAGAAAATGATTAATTCATCATCATAGTATGAATATGTTCTAAATATATTTTAAACAGCTACAGTTTAAATATCAATCACTTCGAGAACAAATGTCTTTGGAGCATAGTCTGCAAACCACATAAAATTCAATGTGTAGATGTTGATTCCTTTGATGTCCAGTAATGACTATATCCATACATAAATATAAATTTGTATATGCAAATTTATGAGGAACACATTAAATCAAATATTCCCAGTTATCCTTGGGAAAAAAAAAAAAAAGTAACAGTTACCTTTACAACAGTTCCAGAAGTTAAAACAAAATGTTAGGTGTTTTTCACAAGGTGAAATAGTAGGAAATGAGCAAGAAAAACTAAACCAATCTCTATCTGATATTTGACACATACATGTTACAAGATATAGAAAGAAAATTGTTATTAATTTCTAATTAGTTAGCTAAGCAAAAAGATGAAAACCCTATGTAGTTTTTTAAAATGTGCTTTCACAGACCATATGCAATCATGGTAGAAATACAATGCAATGTCCTAAAAGTTAATTCAGAAAGGTGACTTCAGAAAAAGACTTCTTAGCAGTGTAAAGTTTATGGCTTGTTACTGCAGATGAGTAACACTAGGTGCTGTAAGAAAAAAACAGGGACTGCACTGTCCCTGCTATACGTTTTTTAGCTACATATTTTGAATAGAGCACGCAGTTTCAATAAAAAGATATGCTAATCTCTAGAAATGTAACAATTGCTTAATTTAAACATCCACGTTGTTCTGTTTTTCCTAGTCATGTATCAGAGCTACTGTTTTAGACAGAAGTCTCACACTATTTAAGATTTATGTTGAACCAGATTTTCAGATTGAGTAACATGAAGTCACAAGGCTCAGTCACCTTAAACATGTACTTCAGCCTTGGGAGTACTATTTCTTTGCTACGTGTTCTTCAAATAATTTTATTGAATACTTAGATTGTCTTTGTTTAGATTGTCCAGAAATTACAGTACTGGAGAATATGCACAACAGCTGCTATTATATTGTGGAATACTAATGCAAACATTATGAAAGAGGTGAATCAACACTACTGGCACTATGATTAAAGCAGAAACTGTCACCAAAAGAATGCTAGTGAAAAAATTTCAAGAATAAAGACTAAGATAAATAGCACACATGTTACATTTTGATGACAGAAGTGACGATACTCTGACCAGGAGAAATTCACTGTTAAGGAAAATTATTGAAAAGATAAGGGAAGTGGAAAATACTAGTGACGTTATCCATCTGGCATTCCTATTTCAGGTGAGTCTGTTGAATATCCTAAACTGCCTTTTCCAAGATGCTTATAAAGAACACAAAAGCAAAGTAATACATAAAATTGTATCAGTCTAGTAAATGCTAAGAGAAATTTGTTCAGTTATAAAAATCCCACATTCAACTTCAATAACAAGCATTCAAATGTGAAAAATATATCTGTTACATCAACAAAATCTACACAGATGTCACTGCACATCAAAATTAGGAGTGATGCCACCTCTTCAAAAATTATGGTTCAAAATAAAACAAAGAAAATACACCATGAATAAAGTTTTGTGTTTCTCAGCCTTTTTTCTCTCTATTCTTCACTTTCAAATTTAATTTCACTATTTTTAATGCTGTTCTAACATGCACAAACATGGAACTTTTCTGAAGGTGTTGCATACCACTAAGGATTGCTAAAATTCAGCACATTTTCTCCTTCTTGCCCATTTTCCAAAAATTTGCCTTATTTTGGCTCAAATGCCATATTTCTGATCCAGTTCTACTTTAACTCTGAACTCATTGTCTGGCAAGGAAGAAGATAGGAAAACATATGACACAACATCTTTAATTGGACTCAAGGTCCTCCAGTAGTTGTAGTTTCCGATTCCTTACAACTAATGGTCCTTAGCTTTCTAGACAGATGTGTAGCTGAGAATACTCCTCTCAAATAAATTTGGTAAAGCCAGATTCTAGTCCAACCAGAAAAAAACAGAATCTGAACCTTTACTTGAGTCTCCCATTTCTAATTCTAGTTTGTCTTAAAGAAAAATTAATTAAAAAAAAAAAACATTTGAGAAGGTAAAAAGACTCACTAGGATTACTTCAGAAATCTTCTAAACTTTGACAGAACAGAAAAATTGTTTCATACCTGTTCAAATATGCAACGAAGACAAAAAAATCTCTCTCATGTCTTCTTTCAAATTTTATAACCTGGGTTAGTAATCTTTCTGGATTCAAATGCATAATGATGGGCATCTTCAGCATGAAAAAGAAACAAACACAAACAAACAAAGAAAAAGAAAACAAACATTCTTCAATGAATTCTTCAATGAATTGTGATTCCTATTTGATAACCAACGGCTTCATACTGATGGCTATATGGTAGGTATGCTGCTCAACCATCAGAAATCTGTACAGTAAGTAAACGGTACAGTCTAGCAGATCTTGAGATCAGTCTAGCAGATTTTGAGAATTGAAAAAGAGACAGTAATTGTTCACTGTGTTATTTAGGCTCTTCATTAAGTGAGATGGATCTAGCATATCTCAAGTCAGAATGCTATCACTTTTTACCGGGACTCAGAACAAAAAGAATTAAACATTCTTCGTTTTTCAATTGTATTTGAGACCTCCCTCACATCATATTTTGCACAGCCAGTTCACTTTTTCATTAATAGGTATAGGTCACAAAATAAATAGTTACTGTTTACAGAGATTATTTTTGCAGAGCAGTATCAATCTGCTATTTTGCTTATTATACATTAAAAAAAAAAACACATTTTAATTGATTTTTTAAATCGTGCTTGATAACTTAAACTGCAAAGGGAACAACTTATGTCTCATTCAAATATCAATTTTTCTTTCAAGCAGCAGGAAAATGCACTGCTTCTGACATACTCTTTGTGATTTATGTACATCAGGACTGGAGTTGTTCAAATGAGGAAAATATGCTTAGAAATTATCGTATGTATCATACGTCCATATATTGTTTTCATCCTTCCACTTGTCTTTGAATATTCACTCAAAGATAGGATATTGGGTTAGATTAAATTCCAGTCTGACACAGTATTGTAATTTGTACAGTCTTTCATTTCAACTTATAAGCAATAAATGTATTTACTTTTTTAAAATCAATAGACTGCATAAAATATTATTTTAAAGATTTAAAAGTACTTTTATATTTACTGTTGTATTGAATACCTTAGACACATATTTTGAATTTATTTTAATGTGTGTATCTTGATGTATTCATCGTTCATTGGAGGATGAGATGCTTGTATAAAATGCAAATATGAATTGCATGTAAACATAACTTTGGCTTTAGATCTCCTTTCCCTGCACTGAGAAGTACAGACCAGAATTTTCCAAAGAATTTTTGCCTTTCAGAGAAAACACAAAAGCATTTTGGGGTTCTGCACAGAACTAGGTTCTAGAAACTATTCCCAATTAAAAGTGACAGTTTTAACTGGTTTATCTTTCACCTATATCAGCTCCCCTGTGTGGTTCATGGAATGATGGAACAAAACCCTTATGCTGTCCATGGAGCTGCAGAAGGTCTACAATGATTGGATAAAAATGGTGGAGGCCACGACAGCTTCTTTTAACAACAGTGCTGGAGTACACTGACTTGAAACGTGCTCAAAACTATAGCCTCAGTTATTTTTTGATAACTAGTACAAGAAGTATAAGGCCTCATAGATGACAGTTCAATAATTAATGGTCTAGATCAAAAACATCCCCATGGAAAAAAGACAAAGGTTGATTAATACTTCATTGAGCCACTGATTTGTTGTGAAGTTTAAAAATCACTCCTGAATCTTTTTGCTCCAGTATACAGGAGTATGTACAAGTTTGATCTGTGTATTTTAATCATACTTGCCACAATCAATGTAGAAGTTATTATTCGACCTTCTAGATTTATCTGAAAACAAAGAGTGTATTACCCTAAAACCTAATGAATAACGAAAAAATATTATAGATGAAAAAAAAATTGCATAGAGTGTAACTTTAAAATACTTTGATATGTGGTTAAGGTGTTATATATTTTAAGACAGATATTTTAGCTACAGAATATTTATAATTAACTGCCTGGCCTAATCAAACTTGGCTGTATTTTCAAATATATAATCCATGCCTCAGATAAACTTAGAAATAATATTCCTTGGTAATAAATCCTCAGATACATGTATGGTTAGAACACACAAAAATAGGCATAATCATAAGCAAGGCTGATTACTGGGTAAAGAAGAGTAGGTTAAAGAGCAGGGGGGCTATCAGGGGAGAAGGTTCACTGAGAAAATTTTACCTTATTTTCCTTACGTAACATGATCATAAATATAATTCCTAGTTTTGTAGAACTCCAAGGCTTTGTAATTCAAAAGAGTTTTTGGTTTCTTTTTAAAAGAACAATCTATAGTTACAGGGAAAACAATAAACCAGTGGTAGCAATGAAGGTAATTTGAAGATGCATTCATACATGCTAATAAACAAAGGTTACCTTTTCAATTTGATTTTGTGATGCAATAGTCTTGGAATTATCCTGACCTATCCAGTTCTTAAACACTATAAATCTGTCAGAATTCTTGTCAACAATTTTCTACATGCAGTTGGAAATCACAGCTTCATTTTCTTTTTGTTGACACTATTATGAAGAACCAGGCCATTCACTATCCGAGTTACTTTCCTCATTAATGACAGATGGTCTGAAAGAATAAGAAAAAAAAGGTAAAGTCAATATTTGACCTCAAAACTAAAAATGGACACATCGTGCTCCCCTTTCCATATTACCTTAAAAATACACACTGCCCTGTCTTCACTTAGACGCTGGTATTTTCTGAAATTCTACCACCAGCTTCCTACTAACCGTGACATAAGCTGTAGCAAGCTGTCTGCAGTGATAGCCTGCATAAATCATCATTCCTGAAGGGAACAGATGTTCAGGGTATGAAAGAGTAATACCACAATTTAGTCATAATTAAAATTCACCTTAGCATGCCTCTTTCAGTGAGCAGAGAGGAACATTTCACTTCTCACCTACAAAAATGAAATGTCTCTCATTTCTTCTGCTTCAGAAAAATTAAGCCTGACCCTCTTGTACATCACTTGAATTTCATATCTGACACTGCATCATACAGATGACACCTTTATTTCACATCAACTGTTTGTTTCCCTCTTTTCTGAACACTAGAAATTGACCTCTAAGTGGTGTAGTGCTCTGCACAAAATGCACTTACAATTAAATCTTTAAAGAATATCACTGTACATTTCACACAAAATATAAACAGGAAGTATCTAGCAATAATGCAGCAATAAATATTTTACTCATAATAATGCATTCAAAATGTAAGAACTAATGGCCTTTAAAAATTATTTAAAACTAAAATTCACTAAAATTACTGGGAGGTAGATGATTAACTCAGTTAAAAATTTGATCCTTAGTCTTGTAATTGCAATTGACGTTAATGGAATGAGTCCATGTACATAAGTTCAAAAATGTAAGTCTCATACTGATTTATTACAGTTGGACTTCGTAGGTGCATGACAGTTCTTTTGAAAAATTGTTTCTATTCGCAAATCTTTACATCATGAGGCTACTTTCTTATTAAATACAGAGCATATGTTGATTACATTAATGGATTCTCTAACCCACATATACAAGCAGCAGATATAAGCACCCCAGATTTCATGATGATTTGTTGGTCTAAGACAAAACACAATTTATTGTTCCACCAATACTGATATAGGCAATGAATGTAAAAAAAAATTAAAAAGTAACCCATTAGTTACTTTAGATTAGTTTCTTTATTATATATCCTCTATGACTGTCAACCTATGGAACTTCACAGTGAATTCTAAAGTCAATGGATCAGATCCTCAGTGTAAATTAGATAACATTACTGAATTAAGCTCTGATACAGACATTTACCATGACAGAGATTGTGCATTTACTCCAGTGGGGGTCATTTTGTAACCAAAGTTATTTCTCAATATGTAAATAAGTTTTATTTTGAGGCATTTACAAACTAGTGAAGTCTTTTTCCCTCCACAAGGATGCATCTATGTTAGCTTTTTAGTTTAAACAAATATTGTAGTTTTTAAGTGAGGAACTTATAGTTTCCACTTAACGTACTTTCATTCACATCACAGAACTGTGTCAGAGTATGCAAACTGATTTGGGTGAGTAAACAGTTTACTCTAAGCAGTTCCACTAGTCATAGACAAGAGCTCGCCCAAAGTAAAATCTCTTAAAATTTGTGCAGTGTGGATCTAAGTTACTTTGTACTAATTGCTTCATTCCGTAGGTCTGATTTTTATGTGCTGTACTTGTTAACACAGACACAACATAGACATAATTTTCCTGATTTTTTTCGCCAGAGCTCTTCTTGTTCCTTGTAAATTTACAAATTTTGCCTTATCTTTGTCTTTCAAACAGCACACAAACATTTACAGTTAACTGTAATGTATTCTGTAGCCACTGTGAAATCCAATTGACATGGGCACATTATATGAATTTGTTAGAAATCAGCTGCCAAAATTCACAACACTCCCATTGTCATTGATCAGGTTTCATCATCCAAGGACTTTGCCAGTGCCAGTAGCAGTAAGTAGACAGATTCCAAATATCATTTTACTCAGCATACATAAAACTAGAACATCAGGTAGGATGCAGACAAACAGCACTAGTTCTTGCCTCTAATGGCTAAATTAACAATGCTAGATTGAGAAATTTAGAGACTTCACTGAATGGCATTAACAACCTTGTGTGTTTAAGTCCTTATTAAACAACTGGGAAGTGTTTGTTATTATTGATTTATTATTCATACAAGAAGCATGTTTTCTTTTCTTTTTGCTACTTCCATCTTAGAATTGGGAATCCTGAAAAATTGCACATGATCACAAAAAGAGTTTGAACTAAACATGTTTTTAATAGCACATGATCAAGTATCAAAGGACATCAACCACTTATCTACACAGAAAGCTTACTTTTAAGTGCATGAATAACAGTTTACGAAGATATTTTTCTTATGAATATTAATTTTGTATAAAGATTATTTTGGTTAATTAGGTAGAACACTGTCTCCTGTCAGCATATAGGCGACTATCTCTTGGCACCTTTATCATTATAGGTTCCAATTGGTATGTGACTGCAGTAATGAGGAAGATGCATATCAAAATTCACATGAACAACAAATCTTGAATCACATATACACTTGAGCTATCCAGAAAAGATGGTTACAAGACCAGTTTACCTACTGCTGGGAAAACATCTCTACTAACATTGGAAAACAGATCTTACAACCTCAACTAATTGACAGGAGAGAGTTAAAAGATGGATAGATTGTCATCCACAAATTTTTCAAATAGGTTTATTTTCAGAGAAGTTTCAGAAGGCTTAGCCTTGGATGAGGGAGCTCTAACATGCATTGACAAAACCTAACCTATGTCTGTGCTATGATTCAGTTGGATAGGATATTGATGAATTCATTTTATTGTAAACATATAATGTACCATTCCTCATACAAGGAAATGTTACTGCTTGGCTGGGGTAACCGTAAAAGAATGTTTTTTTCTGTTTAGGTATCAACATTAGTAAGTGTAGTTTGACTTCCTGAGCAAACTGATATTGGGAAAAGAACTGGCAGCTGATTGAAATTATAATGAAAGATGACAGAAGGTGAAACCTACAGACTGCTTGGCCTTGAACAATAAGAGCAAGTAGATGCCATAAGGCAAATTTAGGAAGATTACTGCTGCCTAAGCCAAAGAATGTGATGAAGACACATTTTTCCCACCCTTTAAGGTTATATCTAACATACCCCTTAGGGCTGGTGGGAGAATTACTCTGAAAGTCAACCTTGTCTATACAGTATAAACCTGCAAGGAGGCTTCAAACACAATAGGAATAAGCCTTCTAAGATATGAATGGCCAAAAATTACTAAGCATGACCATTTGTTCCTAGCCAGGGCTGAACAAGACATCAATGAATCTGCTACATGCACAGAGGACAGGCACTACAAGGCAGTGAGCATGCTTTCACTGTTTCAGACCAAGACATAAAATCAGCCACTTGAGTGTCTTTGTGTTCTCTTATTTACCGCAATAAATTACTTCTGCTACCTGAAATCATCTGAACATTAATGCTGCTGCACATCCTTATGCCACCAGCATCACTCTTCCTGATTTGAGAAGTGTGGCATTTATCTCCTGGGATTCACAAACCAGGAATCCACTAGCAAGACATACAAGGTCTGCTCTGAAAATAATACCTCCTATTTCATTATGTTGGCTCAAAACATCAGTGGCAGATGTTGGTGGTATAACAGTAGAGGTTCAACCACCAATATTCAGTTACATTTTGTTGCCAAGGTGGCAGCAATGGGGCAGTCTGACAAAACGGCATCTGACACAGAAGTGAAGATGAAGCAAAGGTGTGGAACGAAATTCCTCTGTGCTGAAATACACAATAATGCCAGGCTCCATATCATTTTAAAGACTGTAAATTACATTGCCTATCTTGGCTGGACTGCGCTACCAAATGGTCCTGATTTAGAACCTTTTGACTTCCATCTGTTCAGGCCAATGAAAGATGGACTGCATGGGCAACATTTTCCTAGGAACAATGACAATGTTTCAACTGCGAAACAGTGGGTCATCTCCACACTCTTCTTCAACACTGGTGAAAATGCATAGCTTATGGAGCTGACAACGTTGAAAAATAGTGTTCAGTAGCTGAGAATTCGCTCTATCAAACAGTGTTGTCATTTCCATGGAAACAAATAGGAGGAATTACTTTCAGAGCAACCTACATAGAAAAGAGAGAGAGAGAGATTCATAGAGGCACAATGAAAGGACATGATAAAGCAGTCACAGATGCAGCATGGGAAAACTTAACTAAATGTAAGGGGAAAAAGTATCACAGTAATTTAGCAGTGAAATGGCTTGCCCAGAGAAGCTGAGGAATTTCCATCTTTGGAAATTTTTAGATCTTAACTGGACAATGCCCCAAACAACCTAGCCTACTTGTTGAAGTCAGCCCTGCTTTGAGCAGATGACCTGCAGGGGCACCTTTCATACTGAATTATTCTGTGGTTTTCAGTAATCCTGTCACCATGTGATTTGTTGTCTTAATCACTAGGTGTTTGATTTTGCAAATTTACAAAGCTTAACCTAGCTTTTTATACATAATATTTAGTTTATATTATAAAGTATCACAATTGTCAAAAAATAAATATGGTTGGTATTGTGCTTAATGTTAGTTGTTGAAATGTCTAAACAAGATCAGCAAAACTAGTAAAAACTTTGGTACAGAAAAGTGAAGATTAATTCAGTAAACTGAAATGACAGCTAGATCTGTGGATAAGTAGAGTGCATTACCTAAGTGGAACTGTCTCAAAATACATGGTAACATTGGTACTGCTAACTAAAGTGGTTGCGGATTTTTTAAATCATCTCAAAATGTCAGAATTATATTTCATATCCCTATTTCATGTAATCCCTCCCTGCAGCAAAAGGATTCCTTGTGATATGATGACACAGGAGTTTGCTAAAAAGGTTGAAGAACATGACTTACAGGATTACAAATATAGATTCACAGAACACTTACATTTTAATTTGAAATTCCCTATCTAAATATTGAACTGATGATTCATGATCTAAGTTCAGTTAATGTATAAGCATTAAATAAATTTCTCAATACAACAAACTTATTTCAAAATATAGTAACTCAGTTTTCTTGTTTTCCCATCACCTATCTCCTTCATTCTGGATTGTTTTAGTTCATCATTGCATAACAAGGCTTATACAGTTATAAGAAGCTTTATTTAAATGATAATAAAAAGGATAGACTTCCAGGCTTAAAGGAACTACCAAATGGTATTGAACTACCCAATGATACGTACTGTGTTATCTACATGTACATCCACATATAATTTCTTTCCCTTTTCTCACATCCTGTTAGAAATAAATTCAAAGAAATATATAATTGAACTTTGATAACCTCATAAATCCAAAACTTAATCTGCAAAAATATATTTGTTTCTATTAAACACAGGACAAAATTTCCCCAGTTAATACTTTTTAATAAAGATTCTGAAAACCGAGCAACACATTTTAAAGGGAACAACACAGTAATGCAGAAATGAATGTGAAACTTTTTAATATATAATGTAACAAATTACAAACTTCTCTGAAATATATTTATGAAACAGGAGAAAATGTCCAAGTTTCCTAAAATATGAACATTCTAGTAGTAACAACACGTAGTGTTGCATTGAATTACTTCTTTTGTCCAAATTACAGAAGCCTCTGTATATGGGAAATACGTTATGCCCAGGTCACATTCCTGGGTTTAGATAAGTTTACAGTCACTCCCTTTTCTCTAAATACTTGAGAATTTTTTGTTTCTGCATGTTCAGAAGTGTCATTTATTGCCATAGGCACAATGGCTATATTTAACTAATAATGACAGCTGTTGTCATTAGATTTTAAACTCATTAACACTAGTCTGACATATTATTTGAAGTATGTCTTGATTCTAAATTTGATTAAAATTATAAACATCCCATCTTTTCTGCCAGTCAAAATATTTCATCCCCCTGCCCTGAAGTTTTCCATGAGCTTTACAAGAAAAATGTCATGGTATTAGGATCCATTAAAACTAAAGAGGACCCCCAGCTTGTGAAAATACTCTTATATATTTTTCTGAAACCACAAATATAGGTTTGGCTTCATCAATGAATTATGAAAGTTTCCCATAGTGTTTTACATGACAAAAATCACACTTTACTTTACAAAAGCATATTCTTAAAAAAAAAAAAAAAAAAAAAAAGAAAAAAAAAGTAGGTACATTTTACTTTGAGAAATAATTGAAAATATATAAATGATTAGCCACTGTAATTTCTTATATTAGTCAAACAACTTAAACAGGGAATCAATACTAAAATTTAAGCAAAATCTCCTATGATTACACTCAAGTAGTCCAGCAGCAGTGAAGATGGTTTCAAGAAATCCAAAATCTGATGTTGGTAGTTTAAAATAAATAATACTTTTTTGTGCCATTTCATATGAATTTCTCCCTTGTTTACACTTGAAACCTGAAATTTTGAGTGTATGTGCAAATGGCAAACAGCATAAATAAGATAAATCTGTAAGCAACTGCATCAACAATGATAAAAACATATAGAGTCTAGGTGAAAGGTTAAGGTTCTAAGGTTCAGCTGATAGATTGACACTTCACAACACAAACAATTTTCTTCTATTCGTCACGGAAAAAAGAGAGAACATCTCTTGAACTTCTAGATTTCTTGGATCTAGAATGATAAGACCGTCTCCTTGTGGACTGGGACAACAAGCAACCATTTTAGTTTTGGAGGATTTTATACCAAGGATCAGAGATTTAAGTACAAAATATTTCAAATAAATTCCTACTGCACTCTGTAAGTTAGCAAGGATAGATGTCTCAATGTTTTGCATTACTTAAAGATTGTTTCATTGTAATAATTCTGCTTAGTGCAAGGGAACTAAAACAAAGGTTCTACAGACCAAGATTGTTAGCTGATTATGCAAAAGATATGGACAAAATTGTCTTCCAAACCCTGGTTCTTTCTATGCATAAATAATTCTCAAAATTTACCCTGGATCTGTCTTCTGTGACATGACTAGGAAGGTCAAATCAGACTACTGACTAAACAGAGCTATACTTTTCAAATTTAATTACATTAAATGCATTTGCTGTACCTTAGTGCTTTCCATATTCCATATTCTTTTCATTCAATACGTAATTTTACAGTTTGGAAAATAAATGTCCAGTCTAGAAAATAGCACTTTACATATATATACACCCACACTTTGTGTGTATTGCCACTTTATACACATATACACACATACACATAAATACATATTATCACATTTGGGTATCAGTTTACACCTTCTAGTTAAGTTGTCATCTCTCATTCCATAAAGCCTACTGTGTGCTCCTAGAAATCAATCTAGTCAATCTGTCGTGGTGGAAAATTTATTTACAGACCAGAAACAACATCAAGCTAAAGTACACCACAAACATTCCACTTATTTCTTTAAGAAACCACCAAGATTAATGCATGGGAGAGAGAAGCCTATGTCTAGAAAATAATGTTAAAGCCAGACAACGTACATTTACTATGGTTACTGAACCATCAATATGACTCCATGTCTAGATAGACATTTTTTATAAAAATCTGCTGTGAAAGTGACTGAGGGAACACTATATGCATCTTTGCTTTTGGTGTCAAAAGAAGCAGCAGAGTTTTCTAATTGTGAAATCTAAAGGAGGAAGAGATGCAGCATTTTAAAGATGGTATCATATCATTAGATTCCTGAAAATGAAACACCAAAGAGTTCAATGCCATTGAGTGGCTAGAAAGGAAACTTTTAATATCATGAAGGGTTCCAAAATAGCTCTGAAGTGGATGCTTCACATTTCAAATAGATAATCTCAACAGTAAAGGGCTGTAAAAATGTGCAATAATAATTTCAATATAGTTTTTCCATGATAAAATATTAAAGTATGTTACCTGTCAGAAATAAAATCTAAAATATAATCTCTGTTACACTAGCATCTCTCTCAACAGTGAGGGGTTTTGTTACTCTAACTTTCAGGATATGATTAAGCCATTGTCTATCTAAGGTATCCAAGAACATTTCGATGATTCAAGAACAAACTTGTAAAGCTTCCATTAAGTCCTGTGGTGTATTTTGAAATCTTCAACCCATACAATAAGACAAATAAGCTCATAATTTAGAATGAAATACATATTTCTGCATACTTTTATGATTAATTTATAGCATATTCTTTTTTTCAGATCAAAATCCAATATAATTGTATTCAAATAATAACACTTTACAGTAATTATGAGAAAAATTATAATAAAAGGTGTTAATTTCAAGATAAGAGAGGAATGTATTTTTTCTGAAAATTAAATGTGACAACTCCAGTTCATACATTTTGATGAGAAAAAGTGCTTGCTATAAGTGTTTGTAGCAAGAATACTGTTTTTTAGAATGCTTCTTGGAAATTAAACATTTCCAAATGGATCAGTAGTTAAAACTGTGAGTGTCAAACATTTCAGTGACATTTAATCCTTACAGAAAAGTAGTCCTATTTTCAATGTACTCACACACATTCTTGTCAACTGGAACTTGTCATGGTGAAGTATTAAATGTTGTAGATCACATGGCATATAAATGCTCTTTAATGGAAAAAATCATGTATCTTTATTTCAAGACAGATACAAAATGCAGCACTAAGAACACTAAATTTGGATTACTTTTTTCACTGGCCTCTTTTTCAAAGGGTATCGATAAAAGACAAAATCATTTTCATTATGTTTGGTTTTACTTTTAAAATATGGCAATGAAAACGTGTATATTATACAATTGTAACTCTAAGCGGAAGAACATGGGCTAAGTCACAAAAATGTGATCATTTATGAGCTAACTGTTTCCATATCTGTTCATAGACACTAGCAATACATTCTCAGAATTATTAATCATGCTAAATGAGGTTTAAATGTTTATAAAAACTACTGTTGAACAAAAACTAAAATGAAAGCACACTCATCCACTATTAACTATAGTAAATGAATATAAAACACACTGTTAGTTCTTCCATTTTTTAAACATATTCAAAACATTATTTTTAAGACTGTATAACGGTGAATTTATTTTGAGACAAGAAAAATTCATTCATTAAAGCAAAATGTACTGTTATGGTAAATGTCTTGACTACAATGATACTTGCACTTTGCTATATTTGCACCAAAAAAGGTATATACGCATGCTTGTCAACACTCTTAAAGGAACAGAACAGGACATAGTATCTTTTAATCCAGCCAGTAAACTAATATAGCAATCTGTGTAATAAAACATGAATATATTTTCACTTATGGTGAAAAAACCACAGAACACAAAAAACTTCCTTTAATACAGTCATCCACAGCATAAAATCTGGAGGTAGATCATAAACAGTGCCCTACACCCCAGTAATAAAATGGATTAATTAGATGAAGTGACCTATATGATCTACAAAGTGGACCATGCCTCAGCAAAGAAGCCTTGTCACTATGACTTACAAAAAATATATGAGCATGGCACATCAACAAAAATATTTTGGCCAAAATGCTGTCTGTAGAAAGTGATTCAGCTTAAGATCAGCACAGCTAAATTAGGTATTGTATACAACAAGACTACCGACAGGTGAGCTGTATGTCTAGTCAGTATAGTCATATAAAAACACAGATGCTTAACTTCACTTCTCTGGAGGTTCCTACAGAAGTCACTCTCAGTAGTACAGTGAATTAGATCTAAGTGGTTTTGGACTGCTGTCCAAGTCCACAGCCAGTTGGTCAATCAAAACTCCTTTATCTCCAATTTAGTATTTCCCAAGCACATTCAAGGTAAACACATAAACTGAAAAAAATACTGAATGTAAACTTACATGTGGCCATATTTTCCGCAATAGTGAGAAAATGCACAAAGATTTTATGAAAGAGCTATAGCTAATTGATTATTTTCTTATGCAAGGTTGCTATTGTTACTAGAATTAAATTAAATAGAAAGAACTTATTATCACTTTAAGTTCATTACTAATGAATAATAAATGGAGCAGTATACTGGACACCTGAAATTCAATTGCAAAGATGCAAGGGTTTTAAAATAAAAGCTGACAGAAGAAACAACAGGTACTGAAAAGAATAAATAAGAATATCTAATATTTTTTAAGTTCCGCAAATGTTATACATACAAATGCCTTCAAACAGACACACATGTATATGCTCTCCAATATATTTCCAATGAACCAGAATCACATACAAACACAGATGTCCATCCTATGTAAATTACATGGAATAATAACGTACCACAGGGCATTAACTCTTTGGCACAGTTCTGCAACATACAAGTTCTAAAATCATCTCTCCAAAATATGTTAAAAATGCCTGAGACTTGGTTCTTTTTTGTTAGCTAATTGGAATGACACTTTAAGTGATATGTCACTTGTATTTATTATAAACGTTTAAATAAATCAACAGAAGACATAGCTTTCAATTTTTATCTCAGTTTCTTTACTTATTTATTCTTATTCATTTTCAATTTAAATTTTAATATGTAAGAAGGGTGAGGAGGTGAATAAATCCAAATCAACTAGACAAAGCCATAACTGTGAATTCTAATTATTCCAGGTATTTATATCTCTTGAAGCAATTAAAGTATGTGCAAGATGATACGCCTTTGACACATTTTGTGACTGGTTGAATATTTAAACACAGATTTCAACAACGATGCTGACTTTGCAAATATTTTTATGTAACTGTACATTTAAAAAGTCTAATTTCCACGTGATCACTTTTCAGGGTTGGGATATTAAAGTATATCATGCAAAAGGGATTTGCTGGTGAAGTTTGAACTTGTTGTGTATGCATTAAGAATTTTAATGCAGCAATCAGTATGTTCACACTGACAAGTTATACTACCTTATTCTCTGTTCCTAGTCTTGGGCTAGAGAAAAAAAATAAAATGAAATACACACTGTCTGCCTCTCTATATTTATACATCTCTGAAATCTATCTTCAATATACTGAAGCTAATTTAAAATATATTTTTGACTCATACTCTTCTACTATGTATAAGTAACAAAAAATACAAGCCAGAAAAAGTACTATGGGATGTTTTTTAGAGAAGTAACACTTTTAATGTCAGTTCTGATTTCTGAGCATGTGGAATTCTACATTAGTGACATTTTCCAGCTCTATTACAGTTGTAAATGGGAGTATAAAAAGGCCTATTTTTGATACTGGTGGTTTTTCTACTTACAGCAGTGACTTTTCCCTGTTATACTTACCCTTTTAATGGACACACAATATGTTACTTTGTGCCCAAGCTCACCTACTCTTTCTTTTCTCAAAAGACAAGGCACATCTGCCACCTGCTCTAGTCTGTGTCCCAGCAACAACTGTCGAGCAGCAAAAAGATTGATTATCAGTCAAAAACCATTCAACAACACCAGATTTTGGTAGGTTAAGCTTGCTGATCCAGCAAGAGATGGTGTGAAATTTTCAGTAACGTGCCAACATTTTGGTGCTAAAAGAACAGCAGTGCATGTTACAGTGAAACACAGCCAAAGATAGCAGACAAAGCACAGAAGTTTTTGTTTTGAACTTAGCTTGAAAGAGGAAAATGAAAGAAATAAAATAAAGAATGAATTTGAAAATATATCGTAATGTTCAGCTATATGCAGGCCAGTGAAGATTTTGTAACAAATTGTAGCAATAGTCATATAAAATTACTTAAATAATAGTATCACTTCAATGATACTCAGACCGCAAATATCAGTTCTATCATACATTTTTCAAGAATAAATAAAAATATCTATGTCTGAATATATAGACCATTCACTATAGTCATTCTAGAAAATGAGTCATCTGTATCAGAATAATTTTCACGCTACCAAAAGAATTTATCACATATAAAATTGATGATGTAAGACACAGGCTTACTAACATAAGTTTCATCCCTGAATACCTCCATGAATATTTACATAACCCTTCAATTACAGAACATAGATCATAAAGGCGCTACTAATTGCTATTAGATTTTTATGTATATACAAAGAACTATACAGTAGTCATTTTCTTAGACAAATAGTCAGCTACAAGTTCTATATAGATATCTTCCTGAAATGTTGTCTGCATTAAATAATACCAATCTGCAAAGGATTTAAAGATCAACTCAGTATTTGCAAATACAGAATGGAAGATTTAACACTCATGATAACAAAAGCTAATTAAAGGTGATATAGAAAAATAAAACAAAATACTTGTGTCTAAAGAAAGTACATAAGAAAATAAAAGAAAATAAATATAGAGAACTCATATATAAAATATATACTCAT
>PPHD01010664.1:0-15050 GCA_002909625.1 Bambusicola thoracicus
TTTTCCTGGAAAACATCTGCCTGGAGATCAGCTGAAGGAAGAGCAGAGCTGCTCGCCTAGAAGTGTACTGGATCTGAAGTGGCCTTCTTATCACCTCTGTCTGGGTTCACAGGAAAGGTCTCAGTAGCCCTGGCTGACCATCACCACACCTACATCTCCACTGCTCATTAAAGCTGCTCTTCTCCCTCCACCATGGAGGAAGGGTTCTCCAAACTCATTTCTAAAAGAGACTCAATGAGACAGATGCATTCTGGCCCACAATGTTGCAGCACTGATCCGAACAGATCACAGACCTGTTTTGTGTTACTCTTATAAGTAGGGAGTGAACTTCCTTCCTCAGAGAGCAGTGTGGGTCTTGTCTAACAGTTTTGTGCAGTGTGGGTCTTGTCAAACAGTTACCAGTTGCCTAGCTCTGTCTCATCTTTGCCTTAAATCCTGCCTATGTGCCAGTGGACCAAGGGATGAAAGACTTTGCTCATACTTTGTGTGAAAACCTCTGCTTGTTCAATATTCACAGGAATGCACACGTGCAAGACCATTTCTTCTTTTTACTTCCTTAGGTTCTGCTTTGCCATTCTCTGTTTAACCAGCTCACGCTAACACACAGAAGTGGACTGCAAGTCTGCTGCATAGAAGCCAATTTCCCTTCAGGACAGCTTCTGAGCAACTTTTACTTTTCTGTTTCTCTGCTTCCCATTCCCTCTGCACGAACAACATTTATTTCTCTCTTCAGCTTTAGGACAGAACTGCTGAGCTATTTCGGGAAGAAAGAGCATTGGTTCTTCACTGCTGCTTGAGAGAGTGGGACTGCAGCTACTGAGCGTCAGTTGGATTGATTACAGGAGATCCTTTACTCAAGGGTATGTGTCCCTGCAGTCCCCGAGCTGCGCCTCTTGGGGAGCTGGAAAAGAGGGAGGGAAGCGAGATGTCCCTCTCTTTTTGGGATACCCAGAGAAATGAGAATGAGTCACAGAAGGGAAATGTCCTTCTAGCGTTCCTCTCTCTCTCCCTCCCTTCCCTCTCCCCTCACCCTCCCCGCACACCCGTGTGTGTGTGTGTGTGTGTGTGTGTGTGTGTGTGTCTGAAACACATATGTCTGTCGAAAATGGGCCTGGAACTCCCTCCTGTGTTGGGATTAGGTCTTGGGGGACCTGGGGTGGAGTTACGGCACTCGCCAATTTTCATATTCATTAGAAATGGGAGGTTGCGTAAGGAGCCCCGCTGAGCTTCAAGATATAAAGCAACTTCAGGTTCCCCCTCTCAAGACAAGACAAATCAAAGGCTCGGAGGGAAAGCCAGCTCCCTGAGCTCCGAGTGCCTCTCCCTCCCTCCTTCCCTCCCATCCACTCCCCCTCCCCTGCTCACAGTCCGGCCTCTGTCTAGGGGAAGAGGCTCTCCGGCAGCCTTAGATGATTATGGATTTTCTGAGTGAGAAGTTTGCCCTGAAGAGCCAGCCGAGCAAGAACAGTGACTTTTACATGGGAGCAGGAGGCACTTTGGAGCACGTTATGGAAACTTTGGACAATGAGTCCTTTTATAGCAAAACGTCAGGCAGCAAATGCGTGCAGGCCTTCAACCCTCTGCAAAGGGCTGAGCATCATGTGAGGCTGGACAGGACATCGCCCTGCCAGGACAACAACGGTAAGGTGACAGTCCAGCCGCGTTCTGCTCCTTCTCACTGGGTCGGCCTCTTCTCCTGCCCGGGAGAGCAGGGGCAGCTGCACAGCTCTTTGGGTGCTGGCACACGAGGTGCAGCCTGCTAAATAATAATTATAACAACACTATCTGTAACGTCAGTAAGAATAATGGTGATAACAGCGATGCAAAAAAATGGGAAAAGGCGACTGCTGGCTGGGAAGCGCTCTTCGCCTTTCTGCTGCCCTTTCCGCCGGCATCGAACAGAGTCGCTGGGCTTTACCCCCTCCGCTGGACGCGCAGCCCGGTCAGGGGAACAGGCGGCGCTGAGGGAGGAAGGAGCCGCGATGGGCTGCCGGGGAAGGGCCGTGGCAGAGCGGCGAGGCCTGGTGGTGCGGGAGAGATCGGCTGCGACCCCGGCGGAGGCTACAAGAGAGCCCGCGGGCGCTGCCGCCTGTCCGCCCCGCTCCTCTCCTCCGCGCCTGGCTGGGCTCGAGGTTTCCATTCCACCTCTCTAGGAGGGGTGGCCCCGAGGCTGCGGGAGCGGAACCCGGCGGATCAGAGAGGCACCGCCGCGGGTTGCAAACGGAAGGTCACTTGGTCGTGTTCTGCTCTTTAAGTAACTCTCAGAGATTATAGTATTTATCGTTATTATCGTTATTATTTTTACTAAGCCGTTGAATAACTTGCAGTCGACAAGGCGTGTGATTCTTTGTACGGACTGAAAATGATTTAGGTAACGCACACGATGCTATTATGTATTAGTGCTTTTTTGTGCTTTCTTTTTCTTTGTTTTTCTTATTTTTATTTTTTTTTCTCCTAGCTGATCAGCAGAGGAAAGTGTGCTGCTACGTTTTATTTATAAACAACCCAGAATTTTGCCCTTTATTCCCCCCGGATGGAATTCATTTTTAGGGAAAAATAAAATAAAATTAAAATTAAATTAAATCCTGTCCTAAAGCAGAATCGGAAATATGGTTAAAATCAGTTGCCTTAACGAGATCAAACATATCCCACGTTTTCTGGCTTCATATAGGTAGTTTTACTTATTTATTTATTTATTTTGAGGACATCCTTTTTGTATGAAACATTCCATAAGAAATCATGACAGAGTTCTGCAAGTGTAGCTTAGAAAACCTGTGGAAAATTGATTTACACATTTAAATCTTTCTTAATTAGCTTGTTTAATGAGTGCCTTAGGGATGTTGGGGGCATTTCCTATCTATGTATGTACTAATGGTAAGTATCTCAAAATTCTGTTTGGAATCGCTCTGGACTGAAAGAAAACAAATTACTGAGAAGGTGAGAAAACACCAAAGCAAGCTCCTTATCCTATGTGACATGATAGCCGTGTGAGTTCTAATTTCAACACTTTTAAACTTTTTTTTCTTTTTGCCCATTTCTGAAAGTAAAATAAAGTTCTTTTGAATCCTGTAACACATCGCATGTCTTTATTCTGATGTGAAATGTGTAAAATTAGAAAAATAGAAAATGCTTCGACTTCTAGTTAAGATGCTACACAGAAGTTTTTCCTGTCTGTACCACTCAGATTTTACCTAAAGACGAATTGTTCCAGCAATCCTTATAGAAAGTATTTGAAACAATCTCTTTTAACATGTTAACATTTTGCAGAAACTCTCTACGTTTTCTAACCATAACAAACTTAATTGGAAACAATTCCACTTTACAAATCCAAGAGAAAGTATGTGGAATCTACTGAGTTTGTAAAAAGAAGTTGATTTTCAGTTTCATTTGCTTCTTGATTTGTCAGTTTGCAGCTATTTCCATTACACTAAAATTATTCTGTATTTTATATAAATAGATGGATTTTTGTCTATCTGCTTCCAAGTCTAAAGGAATGTTTGCCAATAGCTTTATACCACCTATAGGAAAAACTGTTTTGCACTAGGATTTCTTATCTGTGCAGCTGAAGCTGATTTCATGGATTATAACCTACTTTAGTGGCAGCATAAAAACACTCAAGTACTCTCCGTACACTGAAATATTTTAGATGATATTTTCAAATACAATGCTCGGTTTAAATATTGTGATTTAATACTCTTATTCTATTTGTGATTAACATTGCAGATTCCTTTCCCACCATCTCACATAGAAATAGACATACACAGAATCTGGTTCCTTATGAAACAGTTTTATATGTACTCTTCACTCTAAAGCCCCTCATTTACCAGTTATTTCCCTCCCCTGCTTTGTGTACAGTGAACTATGGGATTACTAAAGTGGAAGGACAGCCTCTTCACACAGAGCTGAACAGGCCCTTGGACAACTGCAACAACCTGAGGATGTCTCCGGTGAAGGGGATGCAGGAGAAGGGGGAACTGGATGAACTGGGTGATAAGTGTGACAGCAATGTCTCCAGCAGTAAGAAGAGGAGACACAGAACAACTTTCACCAGTTTGCAGCTGGAGGAGCTGGAGAAAGTCTTCCAGAAAACTCATTACCCTGATGTCTATGTGAGGGAGCAGCTAGCTCTGAGGACAGAGCTCACCGAGGCCAGAGTCCAGGTAGGAACCAAACTTAAGGATTCCCTTGACAATTTGTGCATTGCAAGAACTGAGAAATGACACTCTTGGGGATTGTGCAAAAGCCCACAAAACTAACATAAATTGATAACTGTTTTATTTCTTTCTAATATAAGGTGTGGTGCTGTAGTGCTAAAATATGCTGTTATTATTATATATTTTTAAATAGTTTCGTTGCTGTTTTAGCAACTTGCTTAAAGTATGACAGAGCAATATCAATATGAAAGCGCTTTTGATATCCGGTAGTCGTGCTTTAATGTCAGAATTCCAGACACCAAAGGCATGAAGTGTTAATGTGTAAAGATCCCATTAAAGAAGTAAGTTTTAAGTAGTTCAAACTATTAATGATACAGAACTTGACCATAGAGGATTCTGCATGTGTTACGGCATGAAAAACACAAGCCTAAAGAGCACTCAAATTCCTTGTTTATACCCAAAGAGTAAGCGGTGGAATTGCTCATATTTATAAATGTCTGTGTGTGTGAGTTTGTGTGTGAGTCTGCATGATGAATACGTGTCACAAGGACATAATACTCTCATCTCTGTTGCATGCTTCAAATTAGGAAAATTGGGAAGTACATTTGCTTGTTTTTAAACTTGCGTATCCAATGGATAATGTTATTCTAATTTTTGGAACAAAATGTATTTTTGGCAACTTAGTGCAGTATCTGAATATTTTAACTGCATTTGAAATTGATTCATTCAGTATGTGCATGTACAGAAATGCAAAGAATATTTGTGACTTTGGATGCATAATGGCGAGAAAAGAAGCTAAATGTCCAGGAAATACATCCCTTTCCCTATTAAGAGATCTTCCTTTAGAAAAGCATATGAATTGCATTTTGCAAGTTTACACAATTTTTAGAGATCTTTCCTGTTCAGATAATACTCATCATCTCAATTTAGGGAATAGCAGTCCTGTAGATTCTTGCAGACTGGGATTGATTTTTTTTTCAATTTAATGGCTTGAATATGATAACAACTTCACAACTTGTAATGAAACACACACTCTCACATACATATAGAGAAATAGACGTCAACACACATGCATACAACTGAAATTAAACCAGTATCACTTTCAGAAATGAACTCCACTAATTAATTTTATAAAGAAGTGCTCTTTTCATGTCTGCTCAACCAGATGGCATCCTCACTGTTGTCATCTGAAAGCAGTCTAAAATCATCTGTCAGTTGCACCAATATGATATCAGTGATTTTAGTAGAACTCAGTTTGGTGATTTTGAACTCTTCACATTCTGTGCAATCTCTCCCCTCCAAATCTGGGACAGTATTCTAAGTATGACTTGTATTCATTAGGATTTACTCGTGATTAAAAAAAAAAAGTTGCTACGCTACAGTGTTAGATTGCTGTTCTTACAATTGCATAATTCTGGAATCATGAGAACTACTCCAAGAATAAATTAACAGACAGAACAGGGAGGGGAGAATGGAGCAAAATCTGTCAATTCATTTTTTCTCTCACATTGTTCTTTAAGACTTCGAATCTTTGTATGTTAAAAGTATTAGAAATAAGAGAGTAAATATGAAAATGTATGTGTCTGCACCAGACTTTCACGGACTATCTATTTCCTTTATAAACATTTTCCCCTTAACATATAAGTGATCTTCACATTTCTTATATGCTATATATGGAAGGAAATGGTGATCATTTTTGTTCAGAGTAGCAATAGTATTCCATCAGAAGATTAAGCAATTTAAAAAGCCTTACATCATTAGAGGCAAGCATCTGGCAATTCAAGGATAACAAGCAGCAGATTTTCACATTGCTTTGTGGAGGCAAATGGTTATTCTATCTCTGCCAAGAGTCAGTTTCTAGTAAAGCGATGTAAACAGAAACATTTTGGGGGATTGTCAAAGAAAAAAAAAAAGTGTGCTTTTTTACCTCCTTTAGCAACTATAAATTCAAGCAAATTGTTTGATTTAGTTTAGCAGAATGATCGGCTAGATACCTTGCCCACATTTCCCTTCACCGCCATTTCATCAAGATATAGTTTAATATTTGTCCCGCATACACGCAGAGGGAGCCAACCTGAACTTAATTTATCTAAGTTGTTCTCTTTCCTGCTGCATGTCAGTGAAGTAATTGGCACCCATTTTAAGGAGACTGTCAAGGTCTTTTTTTCAGTGAAAGAGCCTCATTACTAAATTCCCTTAGTGTGTTCTTGGTACCTCCTGTGGAGACAGGAGAATTTTTTCCTTTACTTTTCTTTTTGCTGAGCCTCAGGCATAATAAATAATATAGATTTACCATCAAAGTTCTTAAGAATATACACTCAGCAGTTACTTGCATGGGCCTTACTTTGATTGCTGACTGCATTTTAAAAGACTGCACATACTAAATTTCCAACAAATTCTTGTGAATGAAAACGAGAAAAATTATGCTCTATTTGCATCAAAGGAAAATTGAGTTCTCCAGAGATTGAAGTAAAAAAAAAAAATTATTTACAAAACATATACTGCTACCATCAAGGACCGGAAACCAACCCTCAAAATGGGATTCACAGTCACTGTTTATAAAAGTATGAATGTATGTATCTATTCAGATGGGTTCACCATTCATCTAGGAAGAAGGCTAGCCAATGTCACTGTTTCCATTAAAAGAACCCACAGCATCCTGTTAATAGCATAACTTCTTAAAAAGAGTAAAAATTAATTTGCTGAGCAACAAAGACTTAGGTAATTTTAATTTTATAAAGGGACAGTTACTTTCCTTACCAGTCTCTTTAATTAAACAAAATGAGTCTTACCCAGCCCAAAGCAAACTGCCTTAAAGGTGAAAAATTTGAATTTTAACCAACAGTGAAAGCATACATATGTAATAGATTTTGAGATAACACATGACACCCAAAATATCATCCAACTGTTCAAAGGTTAAGTACAAAGAGGGCAGCCTTAAGCTGATAAGTAGGCATTGTTTCACAACTAAATTGTTTTGTAATCTAAGTGTGTTTTTTTTCTTCTATTGTCAGAAACATAGATACTTCCTAACAAAAGTATGACAATATAATATAAACTACGGTCTGATTACTTTTTTATTATCTTTCTTCACTGACAGCTATGATCCTTCCTTATAGAAACTGGGATGGATAGTCTTGGTGCTAGCTTTTCCTTCTTTTCATTGTTGCAATTAATGAAGACTGTAGGTACTTCCAAGAGACAGAGCATGGGTTGACATATCAAGTGAGTGGTCACTTGAAATTAAGATAAAGTCTCTTTACAATGTGACTTGCTGCTACTTGGAGATGTTCTACTAAAGAACTGACTGTCAAAATTAACACTGCCTGACCAGCTGATCATTCCTCTATGATTTTTTTTTTTTTGAGGCAATAAAAAGGAAACGATATATACTTTTTAAATATCCAGAAATAACTACACTTGTAATTTAGTATATGAGTATATCTTGACTATTTTTCTTCTTTACTGTAGGTTTGGTTCCAGAATAGAAGAGCAAAATGGAGGAAAAGAGAACGCTATGGGCAGATCCAGCAAGCTAAGAGCCATTTTGCTGCCACTTATGATATATCTGTTCTTCCAAGGACTGACAGCTATCCTCAGGTATGCTGAAGACCAAATGATACTTTGGTTCTCCACTTATCATAGGCATGTATCTTCATGGAAGATGCACGAAGACTTTCAAGTGTTTATCTTTTTGTTTTCTTTAGACAAGTTGCCAAGAGCTGCCATTGTGAACAATAGTTCCACATCTAGTATGAGTAAATAACTCCTAAAATACATTTACTTTTAAATGAATGATCTTGGAAGCTTCATTTTCAACTAAGTTATGTACTAAAAATAATTTGCAATATGTTTGTAGAGCTGATTAGATTCTGCACATAAAGTTATGTGGGGATTTGAATAACCTCTAGGTCCATACACACTTTCTAGATCAATTATGGACTTGCTGAGGTTGAGAGGAGTTATGTCATCAGAGCTAGAATTTCAATTCTGGGATTTTTATATTCTCAGGTATAACTGTCTTAAAAACTCTGCTCATGTATGCTTTGGTATGATGAACCATAAAATATATGATCATTAGGCAGCATCATTCTGATGCATTAAACGTGCATAATTTCTTTATGGACCTCAGTAGGCAGTTGAATACAATAAGGCTTCTGCTAGCATGAAACATTTTTGTGGCCATGAATGATCAGAACTGAATCCATATAGCTTTAAGATGGAGAAAGGAAGAAAATAAAGCTCGCTTGAGCAATAGTAGTTTGTTTCATTTCTTCATCCGTTTTCTTTTCTTGCCTTGCCTCACTCTATGTCATTGTTTTCCTGCTTTTTTTGTTTCATAACACTGAATACTTTTGTACTGTAGCCATTACTTGTCATGTCTTTTGTTTCCAACATTGTTTTTAAAAAGAAAAGTCTCCAAACAAAATGTCCCTTTGGTAAAGTCCTTTCATACTGGTGTCTTGGTGCCCTTCTAGTTCATCAGGTACTAGCGTCTCTGCTAGACTTAGAAATATACTCATATTCAAAACCATTATTGGCTATGACTACATAGGTTTGCTTTGGTCATGATCTGCCTTTGCTGAATTGGATTAGTTTAGGACTAAAGACCTCAGGTTCATGTGTCATCCACCTCACTTCAACTGCTTTACCTTTCAGAAGGCTGTTACTGTGTTCAGTGTTAGGGACAGATCTAGCTTGTGTTCCAGAATCTCAGAATATAGGGCACCACCATTTCAAACTGTCTGATACCCGTCATTCCGTGCATTAACATTTTATAATGTAACAGTGTATTATTGCAAATTACATCAGAAACCTTTGCATAATTCTTGGGACTGTTCAGCCTGGAGAAGATGAAGCTTGGAGTAGATCTTATAAATACCTTTAAGAATTTGAAGGGAGGATGAAAATAAGAGGGAGCTTTTCAGTGGTGCCCACTGCCAGGACAAAAGGTAATGAGCACAAACTGGAACACAGAAGATTCCCTCTGAAAATCAGGAAACACTTCCATGCTGTGTGGGTGACAGAGCACTGGTACAGACTGCTCAGAGATGCTGTGGAGTCTCCCCCTTGGAGATCTTCAGAAGCTACCTGGACATGGTCTAAAGCAATCTGCTTTGTGTGTTCCTCCATGGGCAGGGGTTGGACCAGGTGACCACCACCTTTCCCACCTTGACCATTCTTGTGATTTTGTGTTGATACTGTGATTCTGAGATACATTGTCTGTTAAAGTAGGAGAACTCAATACCTGCCTGAAGACTATCTGAGTCTCAGGTAAGTGAGTGAAAAAAAAAAAAACAACAAACAATTAATAACTTGAACCACACCTAGGCAGATGCACAGGCACTCATAGGTCTCAAGGTGTTCAAGTATCTTTTGAAGGACTTTCTGGCTACTCTTTACAATAGGTAAACTGTGACACAACGAATTGTATTTAAGCTTTGAGTTTTCTATCCCTGACTCATTTTTCTAGACTGAATTGGTTCTATCTAGACTCATCTAGTACTTCTAGGGGGATATCATTTAGAAATTTTCACAGCAGACAAAAGCTTTTTTAGCATAAACTAATGGAATAACTAAGTCATTTGCAAGTACTTAAAATTGTTGTCCTAATAATAATTTTTTTAAAATGAAACACTTTTGAATTATAGAAAACAACCACTAAAATATCTAAACCCTATGGAAAGTCAATTTTGTATTTTCATGCTGTAAAAAGATGTGAATAAGAAATAGACATCAAGGAAATTATCACATAACAGCCAATGTAAGTTCACATTCTTGCCAGCCTTGTGGTGATTCTTCAGTTTTGTATTCTTAAATCCTCATGATCAGTAAAACCATACACGTATCACGTATACAGAGCTTATTTCCAGCGAGAACACTTTCAAAAATGAAAATCCATATTAAAAACACAATGACCATTAACATCCTTACATTCAAATCTTTAGAACTAGATGTTCATTTATAAGTGCCTCATTCGCAGAAAATAGATGTCTGATATATGATTTGCCTTTAAACTCATTTATCTATTTTATAGTTCAGGGAGAAAGAGATATTTAAAATTGTGATCCACGTGTTTGGTTCTAGTATTGTATCATAGAATCATAGAATGGTTTAGATAGGAAGGGACCTTAAAGACTATTCAGTTTCAATCCCCCTGCCATGGGCAAGGTTGCCACCCACTAGATCAGGTTGCCCAGAGCCCCATCCAACCTAGCCTTGAATGGGATGGGGCATTGTCAATGGTTTACAGGCTAGTTTGGACCAGTTCTGTGACTAGCAGGGCAGAGAGATTTCACAAAGTCTGTGCCTCCAGGAAAGGGAAATGGGGGACCCCAAAATAATTAAAAACAGTGGCAACGATCTGAGGAGAAACAAACTAATTTACTAAATATGGTATTGGAATTCAAGATAACACACTATAATAGAATATAACTAGAATTGAAGTAAATAAATCAAATACAATGAGAGAATGAGTATCTGAGGCCTTAGCTGTAGGCCTTACAGTACTGCTGAGACGATGCGTGCAGTCAGGACAAGAGCTGAGGGAAGAAAGATTGAACACCAGGTGACTTTGACAGAGGTTATATCTCCTCTCTGATCGCAAAGCGCCCTGGGGAGTGTAGTTCTTCTTCTCTTTCAGACAGGTGCCTGGAACTGGAGCATTAACATTTTAACTTCCAGTGCACTGCATGGTGTTATGATGTGGAATACCAGTAACCAGAAATCATAAAAACATGACAGGCATCCTCAGTTTCTCTGGACAGCCTGTGCCAGTGGATCACCAAAGAATTTCTTCCAAGCATCTAATCTAAATTTGCCCTCTTTTAAAGCTATTCCTCCTTGCCCTATCACTATTAGAATAGGTAAGTTGTTCTTCCTCCTGCTTATGACTTCCTCAGGTACTGGAAGGTGGCAACGAGGTCTCCCTGAGCCTTCTTTTCTCTAAGCTAACCAAGCCTATCTCCCTCATTTTTTCTTCATAAGAGAGATGTTCCAAGCCCTTTGGTCATCTTCATGGCTATCTTCTGGACCCACTCCAACAGCTCTGTCTTTCTTGTGCTGGGGACCCCAGATCTGGATGCAGTACTCCAGAGGGAGCCTTACAAAAGCAGAGTAGAGGAGGACAATAACCTTCCTCTCCCTGCTGGCCAGGGCAGCTAGTTGTTTGAGGCAGCTCAGGATACAGTTAGCCTTTGAGGTTTCAAGAGCACACTACTGTCTCATGCTCAGCTTTTTGTCCATCAGGACCTTCGAGGTCTTCTCCACAGGCCTGCTCTCAGTGAGTTCTTCTCCAACGCTGTACTCATATGTGGGATGCCGTGACCCAAGTGCAACACCTTGCACTTGGCCTTATTGAATTAGGCTCATGTGGGCCTGCTTACAAAGCCTATCCTGGTTCCTCTGGATGGCATCCCTCTTTTGCTGGTGAAAAATACAGAGAGTTTTTGAAAATTGATAAAATCAACCTGGGATATTTACTGATGTGTGGCAGAAGAAACAAGAACAAGTGTGAATTTCTGGTGTGCATTATATGAATTTGAAGTCTGAAGATTTTTGCTTTGAGTCCCATCATGGATATATTCCCAAGATGGACTTGCCACTTGCATTCCATCTGAAACATTACCCTATATTACAGGCAACAAAGAGTGTAGAGATCCCTGTTTAATTTCTTCTCTAATTATCACATACAAATTAAAAACATGATGCATTGTGTGACTATATAAACATGAAAGGTTTTTCTATGAGGAAAAAGGCTTTTCAATTTATTTCAGAGGTTAGTGTCTCAGAGTTTTCTATAATCCAATTTAATTTTGTTATTAAATTAAAAATCTTTATCTCTGAAATAGTAACAAACTATTTTTTTTCTAGATATTTTTTTTTTTTACTTTGCTAATTCAATTGACCTTGAATTACTTTTCTAGTATGTGGAATTTAGCTGCTGTTTTTTTGTGCAAAACTTGTTGGTTAGCTGGTTGTCAAGAGGTTAAATATTTCCTAATCTGTACAAATTCTTCACACATACATCATTTCTAAGAGGCAACATCATAATAAAGGGGGAATGAGTACAGTATCACTGCAAATTCATTGGCTTAGTTAACAAGTGGTACTTGATTCAGTGGTTCAGCCAGCTAAATACACTGTCTAGTCCTATTTAAAATGTCTTGGGATATCTGTGACACTATTATGGTGCTGAAAAACAAGGCTTATGAGAAGCACACACCATTCAGAGGAAGCAGTTAGTGGTGAGATAACTCTAAACAGCCATGCTTAGGAAATTTAATCAGAAGGACTTTTATGACAGAGATGGTTCCTTTTAAAGTTGTTAAAAATCTGGTCAGTGAAATTGTCTCTTCCTAAAGTAGATAGAAAATAAGTAAGATGATCTCTAAAAGTGAGTTTTTCTCTCTGTTGCCTAGCTCAGTTGCAGACATTTAATAAATAGTTGAATTGAATCGTGTCATTGAAAAGCAGACATTTTCCACTCCATCTAGTCTATTCCCACACTGCGTATCTTTTCCACTTGCTAGTTCCACGAGTCCAGTTCAGTACTCATTATTCTTCTAAGCCATTCTGAAATGTTATTTCCTGTCACACTGTTATACTTCTGTTCCTACTATAACATGCAAAATTTGCTTGTTTGTCATTTTTACTTGAAAATGCAGGCAAGATTTGGACAGGACTTAACTTTCATGAAAAATCCAGCGTGGTGCAGGTGGGAATCCCAAGACAAGGCAAAAGTATTTTTAAGATATGAGAACTGATACAGGAAAGAAGATATAGACAGAGGGAGAATACTGCAATCTCAAAAATAGAAGAGAAGATGTTAAAGTTTATATTCCACTATGAGACTGATAAATCAATTAACTATGTTGAAGGGCATGGCATCACATGATTTGTTTAGGCAATAGAAGAGCATAGAAGTGGTATCAGTATACATGTGTTATGTGCTAAGTCCTTGGATCACCATTACAATTCTGCTCTAAACTTAGTACATATGGTTAATTCTCATTAGCAGTAATCAAAATTACATGCTCCAATTAAATTTTTCATATGGCAAGTATTAGACACCACATGTTATATGACTTAAAAATTCTTTTAACTGTAGTAGACATACAAATTACAGTTAATCACAATAGTTCATTAAAGCTATGGGTACACTGATTAAGTAGGAGTAGATGTGGTAGACATATCCGAGCTAGCTTCAAAGAAGCTTTATCATATACTCATGCTATCTAGCTGTGACAGCATGGAACTCAGGCTGGGCCACCACCTGGGTAGTATGTTGCTTGCCACAAATGTGCTGACTGTTGCATTGCTGTGGTTGATCTTCCAACAAGAGTAACACTTTTCATCTTTTTGGGTGGTGTCTATTCCACACAGTGCAGTTTGCTCATTAATTTTTTACTTTATTCTTGATTCTAAAATATCGCTGTGGTGAGACTTCTTGGAGTCTCAAAATTTTCTTCCATTATTTTTTTTTTCTGTAAACTTGTATTACTACAGCTCAGTGAACAGCTTCTAGGGGTTAATTACAAGACAAATCCATTTTTCTGAGGTAGGAAATTAATTTTAATGATATCGTTCAAGCATGAGGTATTGTCTTTAACTGTATCATAGATGTGAAATGTAATTAATTCTGGATTCTTAAATAAGAGGCTGCAGAGGGAGAAGTTATGGTTTATCTACAAAACTTGATGTCTTTTGCAAACCCTGCACTATTTTGCATCTTGGCAAACTGACTAACCATGGAATAAAATGAATTTTATATCAAAATTTTATTTAGTTCTCCATATGTAAGATCTACATGTGGGCATAATAGGCCTATCTTGTATTTTAGAGCTGTAACACTAAGTCTCTGGCTTCCAAAAGCCAACTTGCATTTTATGTACATATTTGAAAATGATGTGTTGCAGCTGTCGTATGTGCATGTACCCAATAGAGTGCAGCTGATCTTCACAAGCTCACCAGAACCAATGTCTGCTCTACTATAGAAAGAATAACAGACTACACCAAGAAGTATTCTGTCTAGATTTCAAGGAAAAATACAGTGAGTGTGGTAAAACCTTCCATAGTAGTTGTTGAAATTCAATAGCTGGAGTTATTCAGATCTTGACTCAACAGGGCTTGAGTAACCTCATCTAAATTCAAAGTTAACAGCAGTCAGGTTTTTGGAGAAATAATCCTAGAGGTCATTTTCTGCTTAAATTTTTCTATGAATCAAAGATTTTGCAAACTTAGCAAGCACAGGCGTCTCTACCCATACTTTTGATGTTCCAAAAAAAGATGTGGTGGTAAGTGAAAGGTGGCCAAATTATGTGTGCTGATGGACTAGGAACAGCCTATAGGTCATACACTGTAAACTAGTAGTTTTGAGCAGTTTAACAGCAGTTGTATTTTAATCTGTTTTATCTGCTTAAAGCAGCCACTTGTGCAAGACCAGGTTTCACATTTTCTGGCAGTGCAAGGATTGTTGCTTCACATGAAGAAAGGAGCGATGTTGTTTGCCATTCAGTCCTTCAAAAATTGTATGTTTTTTGTAGTTAGATAAGTCCTTAACTGCTCAGTTAGTGTCACTGTTGTCCCCCTTGCAATGTAAAGGAACATTGTAAAAATAAAGAGATTTTGTCTAACTACTCCAATAATAATATTAATAACTACAAATTATATTTATTATAATAGAATAACATAATATATATATTGCATAATATAATAAGTTCATATCTACATATCTTAAAGGAGATACACTTTTTTTTTTTTGTCTCATGTGGAGAACTAAAACACATATCCACTCAAACTCAAACAGAAGATGCATGTGCTTGTATTGTATCTGTGTGTTTCTGGCCTGGATAGGCAGCTAGGTCCAATAGCATGGGAAAAAAAAAAAAAAAAAAA
>PPHD01010665.1:0-19459 GCA_002909625.1 Bambusicola thoracicus
AGCGAGGTACTGAATGATGTGTAGCGTGTGAGATGAACGCTGTGTCCTCTTTCAGAGCCGACCCTCAGCACCGCGGCCCTGCTGCTCACTCTGAGAACGACCTTCCAGAGCAAGAGGAAGAAATTCTGGGGTCAGATGACGATGAACAAGAGGACCCGAATGATTACTGTAAAGGTAAGAAATTGCCTGTTCAAGGCGTAGCTTTTTCAATGTAATTAAGAATTTCCTTTGTTTTCTCATCTGCTGCGTACAGTTAAATTAGACCATCTCTTTGATTATTTAAGCAGTTTTTGAAGTTGGATGGATGTAATCATGTTTCTCAAACTAACGTGAAACAGAAACTGTTCTTCAAGATCGCTTCTGTTGTCAGTCAAGATCTGAGTTAGAGAGCTGTTCTTAGTGCGTGTTGGCTTCTCATCTGTGTCAGAGGACTTTCCAAATCAGTGAAAGTAGGCATTAGAAGAAATGATACTTTAAGCTAAATTTGAGCTTTCATAAACTGCATTTTCCAAAGGTTGTTCGCCTTGTGAACCTCAGATGCTTTCTTTGAGCAAAGTGTTTTGTGCTGCTGCTGTCATGACCTGTGCTAAAAATGAGAAGTTGGTCAGGTTGGTCTGCCCAGAGCAGTGGCGTTGCCCCATCCCCGGAGACTCGCAGGGTCAGGGCTGGAGGGGCTCTGAGCACCTGATGGAGGTGTGGGCCTCCCCGTTCAGTGCAGGGAGTGGGGTCACATGGCCTTTAACAGTCCCTTCCAGCTCAAATGTTTCTGTGATTGGTCCTCTTAGTTCGATTATATTAAGATGTTTTTCAGTCCAGCTGTAGGGCTCAACACTGCTCTGCCTCTAACTTATATTCTAGCACGACCCGATCAGATAAACTGTTGTATTTGTGTATATGATTATAGATACTTAAACGCATGAAGTACGTATGCCTCAAGTTGTGATGCTTGCTCCACATACCTGTTCTTCAGCACTTGTGTGATCCCTTCTTATGCCAGCTTCCCCCTGTTTTCCAGGCGGTTATCACCTTGTGAAAATTGGAGATCTCTTCAATGGACGCTACCATGTGATTCGGAAGCTCGGATGGGGCCACTTCTCCACTGTCTGGCTGGCGTGGGACATCCAGTAAGTGTTCCTTCACAAGAGTGCTTCAGCCTTTTTTTGCTGATATATTTCTCTTGCATACAAGAGCTACTCAGGATAATTCTGGAGAATAACTTCTTAGGAGTGCTAACAGCCTCCAATTTACTTCCCGTGTGTGCATAGAGGGAAGAGGTTTGTGGCGATGAAAGTGGTCAAGAGTGCAGAGCACTACACGGAAACAGCACTGGATGAAATCAAGTTGCTAAAATCGGTGAGTGTGGGAGCGCGGCTCGATTCACTTCTGGGAGCTCAGGTTAGTCACACGCTTGATCTTTCTGGATTATCTTGCAGCACTTCCTGGTGCAATAGGTGTGCTCTGCCAAGTGTATTCTTGCCTGGTTACCACCTTAAGGCATGCGAAGATGACCCTCTTTTTTTCTACAGGTTCGCAACAGTGATCCAAATGATCCAAATAAAGAGAGAGTTGTTCAGTTATTAGATGACTTCAAGATTTCAGGAGTTAATGGTTCTCGTATCCTTTTGTAGAAGAAAGTCAAAGATTTGCATAGAGGTGTGAGTTCCCTGTGTAGCTGTCATGCCAAGGGCTGGCCCAGGCTTCCATTTCACTGCCTGAGGAAACCTGCTGTGAAATCATTGCTCTCTGTGTGCTGCCGCTGCCTGCAAAGCTCAAATCTAGGATCGTTCAGCCTGACACGATATGCCTGAGTCGTGGAGACGATGCTGCTTAGTCATGGCTTTAACGTAAGAGCTGGGGTGGCTGCATCTCATTTGTGAAACAGGTCTGAGTGGCTTACTGGTCAAAATACCTTGCCCATCTATCCCAGCTCTTCAGTTTTGCAGGCAGCCTAGTGATAACGTCTTATTTGAGTAAAGCATTGCAAAATGTCAATGCGAATAATTAAAAATAGCAAGCATGTATGTGGTCTGTAACCTGATAAAGTGATTTTCTGGTTGGGACACGTCTTACCTTTACGAACAGTGTGAAGAGGTTTAAATTGTATTGTTTTGAAAATATCCTGTCATTCCATTAACTATCTTCTAATAGCTATTTGTGGGAAGTGGTACTAATGCATCCTTATAATTTGAAAGCTGGGTTTCCTTTTGCATGTTTCTGCTTTGCAGCATCTTGAACTTTCTATCAGTGAGAATTACTGTGCTGGTGGAAAGGATCAGGCTGTAGGTGATAAACTTTCTAATGCTTTTAGAAAATGCTGAGTACCCACATAATGCATTTCCTCAAAGATTCTTCCAGACCCTAGCACTGAGTAAATGTTGACTTGATCTTGTATTTCTTTCCCTCTTATGAGACACACACGTGCTTCCTGCCAGTGTAAAGCAGTGGTGTGACCGTAACTCTTGAGATCTCATAGGAAAAAAGGCAAATAATGTAAATATTACTGAAGCCCAGGCTTGCAGAAAGTTTCTTTTGCTGGTAAAGAGGCAGTGTGGTTCTTAACTTAAGGTAACTTCATTGTTTGGGGGTAACTTACAAAATAGTGATCTGATTACATTTTCAGGTATTGCTGGTACAGAGAGATCTGGCATTGGGTTTTGCCTGGGGCAAGAGAATGAACTGTTCCAAAGCTGACACTGTTAGCTTGAAGCTGATTCAATACCAGCAGGAAATAGTGATGCGCAGTTGCTTGTGTAGCTGGCTTCCACCCAAAGCAGGAGATTGCTACTGCTGCTTTACACCATTATTCTAGCCAGCTCCCTGCTTCTGTATTTTACATTTTAGATGACAGCACTGATGTCTGTAGTGGGGTGGTGCTGTTACGGGAGCCAGTTGCTCTTAACTGTGTCAGAAGGATGAGGGTTCTTCAATGTAGAAAGAAAGGATTGGTAGAATATTTATTTCAATTCTTAGTCCTGAGAATGTGGGGCTCCCTGGGTCAGGAGGTCCATCTTTTTTCTTGACTCTGTTCTAGATATCTGTATGGTGTTTGAAGTTTTAGGGCATCATCTCCTGAAGTGGATCATCAAATCAAATTATCAGGGGCTCCCGCTCCCTTGTGTCAAAAAGATCATCAAACAGGTACGTTCCAGTTCTTGCTACGCTGTTCCCCGTGACCCAGTGAGAAGTCTTTGATGATGGGGGGTGGGAAAGTCTTCTTCAAGTGCCAGATAATGAATGTGAAAAATCAGTAGTATGTCTCTTGTGCAACAGAGTCGTTTCTGGGTTAATGTTCACTTTCTCTACTGCAAAAATCTTCTGCTACAGATATTTTCTGTCTCTTAAACCCTGATAGAATGCCGGTTTTGCTTTTAACCTCTTCTTTTAACCTCTTCTTCTGGCTATTCCTCACAAATGCAAGTAATTCTTGTCACAGCGCAGTGCTTAATGATGGAGCAGCAGGTGAAACTTGTTCTTCCTCCCGCATGGTTGCCTATTTCTACTTGTGAAATGGAGGGGTGGAGGGAAGCATGCCCTCCAAATACTCATTAAAATTTTGATTTTCAGCTGTCCTAAGTTAAATTATGACAGCAAAAAGGGAATTTTGAATTCATAGTTAAAATCATTATGCAGATCTGTATGTTTTAGAACTCTAAAATTACCACTGGTCACATTAGCACTAATGTGGAGTATGCTGAAAGGCATCCTGTCCTTTCGGCACAGTAGGTTCAGACCACTGCAGGCAGTTATGAGCTCTGGTTTTAAAAATTCACTCAGCTTTGTTTTACAATTATGTGCTTTTTCTAACGGTTGGTTTCCTTCTTTGCTGTCTGCAGGTTCTTCAGGGTCTGGACTACTTGCACACAAAGTGTAGGATCATCCACACAGATATTAAACCTGAGAACATTCTTCTGTGTGTTAATGATCAGTATATCCGCAGACTGGCTGCAGAAGCAACAGAATGGCAGAGATCTGGGGCCCCCCCACCATCTGGCTCTGCAGGTGCTTTTTTCATAACAGTTGGTACTATTTCCCCATCTCTCCCCCAAGACACAACTGATTTCACTGGGGAAAACTTCTGCACTGAGCACAGTGGAACAGGAATGCAAGTAACTATTGAAAAGGCAAATACAAGTCGTGAAGTTAGTTGTTTTAACTTGGAGGTGCCCAGGAAGGCAGTCATTTGCAGAAGAAAAATGGAGGGAGGATACATTCATGCTGACAGCTGCTTTTAATGCAGTTTTATTTTTATCTAGTGTAGATAAAGTGGTAGGACAGTCAGTCTAGTATAGAATGCGCTGCGTGTTAATGCTGTCAAAACTACTAGAGTAACAATATGGTGAGGTACTTCTCACGTTTTCTACCAAAGTATTTCTTTTATTGCATCCTGCTGATAAGGTCTATTTTAGGAAGGTCTCAACAAAATGATTTACCTTCTCAAGCTGTCAGTTCACATCAGTCAGAGAGCTTTTAATAGAAATTGCTCCCTTCACTTACTAACATTTCTAAAGAGCTGAGGGCAGATTTTCAGTTGTTGCTCTACAGAGTATCCCTCTGTACCAGCGTGTAGTTCCCAAGAACTACTGCACTACGTACTGAAAAGCTCTGTCAGTCCTAATCTCATCAGCATTTTGCTGAGCCCATTGCAACATAGCTTAGCTAGGTTAGGTTAGGGAACCTTGGTATTTGAATGTTTTGGTTTGCATTTTCTTTTCAGTAAGATGCATGATGTATGCAGTAAATGAAGCTGCATGACAGGAAGCGTAAGTCTTTGATATCAGTAAAGCAAGTCTACAATCTGGGATTTTAATTACGCGTTTGCTCATTTAATGATTTTCTCATCTTTTTTATTCTTGCTTTACTTGCACAGAGAAAACGTTGTTACAGGTTCACATAGGAAAAAGCTTATCTTAAGATAAGAATTTGGTTGCAGTGTTTTAATAGAAACATACTGATTTACTAATCTTGCTTTCCATTTCAGTGAGTACTGCACCACAGCCAAAACCAGTAAGTGTAATGGCTCATATGTAAGTATTCATCTGCTGCATTGTTTCGTAATCCAGTTGGCAGTAAAGGAGAGCAAACTTACTATCAGATCAGAGGGAAATGTGTAATTTGTTTGAATCTGATGCTTACATCTATGACGGTACTGTCTTAGAGGTGTCAGTAGTTCTATCTCACATATATCACCATCAGTTATCTCATTGGTGGTTTGCGGTCTGTTGTGAAGGTGACTGCTGTCTGTGGAGTCTGGGGTCCCACATCTGCAGGACCAGGACAGAAATGTACTGATAAGAACAAAAGAACTGCTGTAAAAACCTTAGAATCTGCTTTGCTTCTGGGAGAACTGTCCCCAGAGTTTTCATCCCAGGCTGCTTCCTCTGATGTTGAATAAATTACAACTTGACTTGTGTTAGGTTGAAATATGAAATACTAAGTCAAATATAACCGCTGCTTTGTAGGCTGACAAAATGTCAAAGAATAAGAAAAAGAAGTTGAAAAAGAAGCAGAAACGTCAGGCGGAGTTATTAGAGAAGCGAATGCAGGAGATAGAGGAAATGGAGAAGGAAGCAAGCCCTGGGCAGACGTATCCTGAGGAGGAGGAAGAAGCTCAGAGCCCTCTGAAAATGCTCATAAAAGTTAGTCCACCCAGTGAGGATGCAGACAAAAAGAAAGGTATGGACCAAAAATATTGCTGGGGTAGCAGTGTTCTTTCTGGTGTGAACAGACTGGGCATCTTTGAGAGAGGTGGCTCTTCTTCAACATATTTGTGTGACATTCTACTTGTCTAAAGAGGCTAGTCAATGTGGTGTTATAAATTGAGTTAATTAATGATGGTGTTCAGGTACATTTTGAGAACTCTGCATTTCTGAGGTCTCCTCAAACAGCTTTGGCTCTTATTTTGTATTGAAATATTCTGCTCTCTTCTCCTTTCCCATTCTTCCAGCTGAAGTCATCGTACACGAACAGTCTGTTCTAATGGAAAGCAGCATAGAGAAATGTGTAAAAGAAATAAATCGCAATGGTGTGATACGAATGTCGGACTTCCCAGGCTCTGGCAGTCAAGGGTCTGTGCAACTTCAGGATGACCTTCACAATGCCAATGACTGCGGCGATCACCCTCACACACAGAAGGAGAACTTCCATAGCTGTAATTACAGCCAACGTAATGGTGATGTAGAGAACAGGCCCCGGGCAGCAGTGTCGGACTCTTTCGTGCCCTTAGTTTCGGAAGATTCCATGGTGTGTCAGCCTACTTCCAGCGAAGAGCAGTCATTCAATGAGCAGGAGATCGGCCACTTGCAAGAAAGCATCCGGACAGAGATGCCATCAGAGGATGAGAATGAGAATAATAGCCCAGCAGACAACAAAGGTACAAGAGGGGAGCCATGTGAGGAAGGGCTCCTTTCTCCTTGATGTGGGAGACCTGGTACAACACTTCATCAGAGTGGTGATAGAACCACCATTTTGTAGGCTGAAGTTATCAGAACTACCTATTTGAACCTTTTCCTGCCAGGAGTAATTAACCTAACAGTCTTACTCTGAAATTCACTTTCTGTCATTTGTACCTTCCGTTTGTGGCTGTAGCTTAGTTCTGGCTATTGAATCCACAAGTACGTTTGTTATTCACTGTAGGAACATTCTTTCCTTGATAAAGTATTCCTTCTGTGATTTTTCAGTATAGTTAGGAACTTAAATTTACTTGTCAGTAGCTATTCCATTATAGGATGGGTAGTTAGGTATCTTTGGATAGCTGTTGCTCTACAATATGAGCAAAACTCACAAGCTCATACTTGTACTTCTTTTAAATTTCTCAGTAGCACTTTCTTGGCAGAGCACTGATACGGAATTACATGAGAAAGCAGCAAGTTTGACTTAAGATATTGGCATTTTGGCTGCATTTAGTTGACTGGCCCTGCTAGATTACTAGCTTTACTTCATAAAACTCTCCCCATATTGCATTCAAGATCTGCAGCTGGATGTAATTTAGCGAGCCGATATTGTTGCTCTCCACGACACTCAGTGAGGTTTTTTTCCCCAGTGTACATTTCAGCTCCAACGGTCTGTGTTACTGCAGTGACTGATGACTGTCAAGAAGATGCTGTTGCATGTGGACTCTTCCTTCAAGGGTTTAGGAAGACCTCTTAAAGACTGTTACTTCTGGCAGTGCCCTTATTTAAAAAGCATGTATTGATACAAACTTTAAGTCTGGACTGGAAAACAGTTCTCCCTGCATATGCTTGCTTGTCTTTCCCCTTAACAGTGGTGTCTCTTCTTGTTCATAGCACAGACTGAAGTTGATTTCTATACCTTGGCTTCAGGGAGGGAAAAAGTTCAGATCTGTAAGCAAAAAATCTCTTGTGGGTGGGGAGAGGGCTTTTAGGATTTGGATGACAGATGGTGATTCTGTCCATGGAGCTTTAATCAGCTGTTGTACATGATGCCTCTAGGAAAATCAACTGCTGGGAATTTCCTTCTTAATCCTCTTGAGCCCAAGAATGCAGATAAGCTTAAGGTGAAGATAGCTGACCTAGGAAATGCCTGCTGGGTGGTAAGTTTTAAAAACTTCTCATGTCAACTCTTTAGAATCTGCTGATTGGTTTGTGGTGAGCCAAGACTGAATATATAGAACAGAATCCTTTTTATACCTGCTTGGGAAAGCAGTCATAATTTTAAAGTGCTTGAAAATAAAGTAGCTGGGACTGGTGATCCAAAGAAGGCAATGGTCCTTTAATGCAAGATTTCAGCCTATGTTTTGGGTGCCTCTTTGGTCATTAGATTACTTCTAATTGGGCCTTTGAACAGTGTCACATACAGTGTGTAGAAATCTGCCTATGTGAAACTTCTGAGGGAGTCTGCAGCTCCTCTGGAGAAAGTTGAAAGGAACTGCACTGTGTCTAACTGTGTGCTTTATTGGCTTGTCAAACCATTTCACTGAATTCACGAGCACATGAAAGAGACTCATAAATAGTTTTATTCTTTGATGATTGTTCTGTGCTGCTTTTAAATGTTTGACATGTCAAATGGAATAAATGTCTGCTTTACGTGGCTTTTGAAGGGGCAAAATACTCGAGATCTTAGAGGAAAATACAGTGTTTCAGACTCAGTTGTGTCAGGCTTGCAGCATCTGGCAAGGCTGTCTGTTGCTGATCTGTATGGTGGCTGATAGGATCTGATAGGAGAGGGTGCAGACTCTGAAACAGTTCTCCTTGTTCTACTTCTGTGGCTTTGAGTTGCTGGGCTGCTTTACTAAAGTAGTGTCTTACATAGAGCAATTAAACGGTACTTGTAGGAATATAAAGAAAAACTTAACAAAGATCTATAGGTGAAATCTAATTGGAACGAGCTTTGATCTGCTCTGGCCTTCCAGGCTATCAGTTTTTTCTCCTTTAAACAATCTCCACCCATTCAGTAAAAGGTTTCTTCTGTTTAGCACAAGCACTTCACTGAAGACATCCAGACAAGACAGTACCGATCCTTGGAGGTGTTGATAGGGTCGGGGTACAGCAGCCCTGCTGACATCTGGAGCACGGCTTGTATGGTGAGTGCTGATCCAGGGGACTGTAGGCTGCTGCTATGGAGTGTTCTGGTAAACTCTGTGTGTGCTCTGTGCACTCTGCAGCCTGCTGGATCACTGGCCAGGTCTGGCAAAAAAACAAACCCAGACAAACCCAGCAGCCTTTGAAAGTCAGGGTTTTGTTGTACAGCACTAGCGGAGTTCAAATAGAACTGCACTTTAATGTCATGCTTTGTCGAAGAGCAAGATGGCTATGCAATTCTGAAGACAGGAGTCTTCTTGCTGCATCCAGCACTGTTTCATAGATGTCTTAGTATTCTAATCTCATACATTCTCTGCATGTTTGAAATCATTAGAAAATCTGTTCCAAAATTTACCATAGTTATGCCTGTTATGTTTTTTAGTGCTGTCATTAAAACTACAGAACGACTGTGCATCTTGAGATGGTAATTGCATGCTAGAATTGTGCAGGTTATTCTTTTGTCTGCTTTTGTTGTGGTGAGCAGAGGCAGAATCAACCTGCAGTACTTCTAACAACGTGTGAAGTGCATTAAGGTGATTTTAATTCTGCTTATTTCTGTTGTAGGCCTTTGAACTAGCAACGGGAGACTATCTGTTTGAACCTCATTCTGGAGAAGACTACTCACGAGATGAAGGTACATTTATCAGAGTCTTTTTTTGGAAATAGGACATGAAATACAACAAATCCTTATTCAGAATGAGAGCCTTCTTTTATGAACAGTGTAAAATCATTTAGCCAGATTATTGACGTTAAGGGACTGTTGTGCTTGACCCTTTGCAGTACAAGTTCACATTCTTGTTCCTGGTATCTTCCTTTAACCCCTACATTCTCTTACCTTGCTTCCCTAACTCATCATTCCTGCATCTCTTCATCCCCATACTCTGAGTTCTTGTCTTTGCTGTTGTGAACTGATTTTAGGTGGATACTAAAGTAGTTTTTGAGGGGGATTGTCTTTGCCCATAACGTTCCAGGGAAGGAAACTGACATACAGAGAGATGTCTTTCATGGATATGTTATACTGCCTTTTCTTTTGAAAAAAATGCAGATCACATTGCTTTGATCATAGAACTGCTGGGGAAAATACCTCGCAAGCTCATTTTGGCAGGAAAGTATTCCAAGGAGTTTTTCACCAAAAAAGGTAAAAGGAAACAAAGCAAATGTTATCTTTTTTTTTTTCCCCTTTGCCCCACACCCAAATAGACAAAAGTACCTTGCTGAAAATATCCCTTAACAATAGATGCCAGCAAATACAGCTCTTTTAAAGTCTCTCTGTTTTATGAGAGGCTTTCTCTGGAGGAGGAAAAGAAAAAAAAAAAAAAGACAAAACTGCAGCTAAATATCAAATATCCTTGTCTGATTGCTAAAAGCACACAGTGCCTCGTTCCTTCACATTATGGCTGTAGATCAAAAGCAGCGCGTTGAAAAACAGTGCTGTACGTCTTTATCATAGAATCGCCAAGACTGGAAAAGACCTCCAAGGTCATCTGGGCCAACTCTAATTTCTTCAGGCTGGAGGAGGCGAGAGGTTCCGGTGTCAGTTTTCCTTCAGCATGCCCCACAGTTTTATCTTCCCACACCTAACTATTAAGGAGGGCTTTTTGAATTCAGTCTGTGCTGCTTGCTGTTAATTCTGTTATTTGGCTGTTCTACTACTATGCCTTGCAGTTAACATATCTGTCTTGGTTTTCAGGTGATCTGAAGCACATCACTAAACTGAAGCCCTGGGGCCTTTTTGAAGTCTTGGTGGAAAAATATGAATGGTCCCAGGATGAGGCAGCTGCATTTACAGACTTCTTACTACCGATGTTGGAGCTGATCCCAGAGAAGCGAGCCACGGCAGCAGAGTGTCTCAGGCACCCCTGGCTTCTCTCTTAGGGGCTTCAACCCAGTGCCTTTGCACTGCACTCTGGTTTACAGTATAGGATACACACACACAGCTGCCCCTTCCCAGACCTGTTTTTTTTTTTTTTTTTTTTTTCCTTGTTCAGTTTGAGCGTGAAGTTCTTCCTTCAAGGCTTCCAAGATTTCAGATAAATCTAACCCATTCCACTGAGTTTGCTGGTGTGACTCAGTGGGGGCTCTCCTCATCCAGTGGGCGTCATCTTTGTTTTGCCTTGACTGGGCTTCACCAAAGACTAATTGACTAAAACATCAAGTGTTCCCTGAGTCTTCTTACTGGTATGCACTGTGTTATGGATGTATGCTCAGATATGCTCCCTTAACTAAATCTCAACTCTCATCATAAGGAGGATGTGAAGATCTGAACTCATCTCACTGACTCAGGAGTCAATTTCCCACTGTTGGTCCAGTAGCTAGCAATGGGGTGAGAAGTAACAGATGGCACCATGGTGGTGTTAGTTCCTCGTAGAGCAAAGACCTCAAAATCCTCCATTGTTTTCTAGGTGTCTGCTGTATTCATTGCTTTTCAGTCACATAATTCTTTAGTTCTAGCTGCTTAAATCTCTTGAGATGAGCTATCTAAATCTAGATTTTTATTATCATTTGCTTCTTCCTTTTCCCTCCTTCTGTCCTTGTAGTCAGAATAGTTTCTGAATTCAGTGTTGCTTTCTGCGTGTTCTCTGACACCTCAGCCTGCAACTAAAAGGTGACAAGCAAAAAAAGCAAGAGCTGGATCTGACTCAATCAACGCACAACCTTCAGCATGCAGATGGGTGCACCCTTTGGCTGCAGGGGGGTGATGCAGGTGACTTCTCCTGCTTTAGCGAGCTGTACATTTTTTTGTGTTTTTGTTTTGTATCCCTTCCTGGCACTTTCTGGCCTTGTTTGAGGTAGTTGCTGCGCCAGTGAGAGAGTGGCTTTCACTAATGCAGTCTGCTCTGGCCCTTGCGACCATTCACATTTTTTCCCTGAAAGAGTGGGCAGCATCTGTATCACAGCCGTGCTATCGCCCTCGACTTCAACACTCAACACTTGAAAGCCTGCTGTGAAGATTTCTGTAACTTGTTTCATGTGATGGCCTTCAGGAATAACTTCCCAGATTGGGATTGCCTTTTATTTTCTGGACCATTAGCACAAGGAGAGGTGGAAGGGAGCTGATGGACTTTGCTCTGTAGATACTGGTTTAGCTGCTCCTAGAGTTACCCCAAATCAAAATGCTCTGTGAGATTTCTGTATTAACTTCTCAGAGGGGGTTGGATGTAATAAGTAAATGAATTAATTTTAATTAAATCTAAATCACTGTGGCGTATAATAGTTTTATGATGACTTCTTTGAGGCTTACCCATCCTATTGCAGATTCGGTGCATCCGACTCTGAAGCAAGAGCTGGCAGTGTCGAGGCTTCAGAGGCACATCTTCTCCCTGGACCAAATGGGGCTATGGCTTGGTGGTTGCTCTCAGAGCACTGAAGTTCCTCTGGGAACTCACTGGAGGCCACGCAGATGTGATCTGAGACTGTTGTGTTGCCAAAGCTGCCAAGATGGCTGTTACTGTCACTTTGTATGTATGTTGAAAATACTGGTTCATGAGAGAGCTGTTCATTCATAAACCTCTGTGTCATTTAATCCACTTAAAGAGTTGCTCCAGTCTACTGCCTGACTGGGCTAATTAACACAGATCATGCTGCATGTTCCTTTAGGGGTAGGTCGGATTGTCTATGCATATAATCTAAAATTAATGAAGGTAACATACCAAGTGGGTTTAAACTGCTGATTTGACCTCTCTTTCCCTTCCGTTCGGAGCTTTTCCAGCTGCGTATCACTTCCATATCTGTTACAGAAGGACCGCGGTCAAGACTGGATTCCAAAACACCCACCCCCTACAGACTGTGAAGATGCATTGGCAGGGCAAACGATTGCTGTTGTCTGACAGCCCGTCCCACCCTGCTGTACTTCAGCCTGGCTGCTGCAGGAACTTTGTTCCTGGAAGGGCTTTGCACGTGGAGAGCGCCTTCCCTTCCCTTCCCTTCCTGCTGCAGTCCCCCCTCCCACGCCTGCAGGAGGACACTTTCTTAGCGCGGTTGTTGAGGATGGAGGCAGCGTGTGAGCTGCAGACTGCAGCAGCGGCTGTCGGGGTTCAGCCTCGTTCCATGTGCTCACTCTGGGTTTGTGAAATCCCCAAATTGCCGTAAAGTGCTCACAAAGGATTTGTACTTGCTGTGTCAGTCTGAAACCTGAAGGAAAATACATTTTTATTCTTTCTACTTGGGTGCTTTGTCGTCTTTCTTTGTGAAAGCCATACAATAAACAGACTATTTAATTACTCAGCTGTAGCCTCCCTATGTTCCCTCTGCAGGTCTGTTTTCTCAGTTCCAGGCCCGTCAGGCGTATTGCAGGTGCATAGCTCCGGTTCTCTAGACTGAGACTCACTGCGTTGGGCGTTGGTTGGACAGTGGGATAGGCTGCTATAATAACGCGTCCGCTTTCTGCCGCTTTCTGCCCTCCCTCCGCCGTCTCTGCTGCCTTCCACGGCGCGGAGTCAGCAGAGGTGAGCGCGGAGCGGCGGTGCGTGGCGCCCCCTGCCGCACGACGGCGGTACTGCGGCGCTGCGCGAAGTGCCCTTCGAGAGCCGCTTTCTTCTCGCGGTTTTTGCCCGGGTGGGAGATTTCAGGCGTGGGAGGTGAGGCGGACCGCGTTGGCCGCGGTGGAGGGTTTCCCCTGCATGAAGGAGAGCGCACGCAGTCCAAAACGCCAGCTTTTAATTCAGAAGTCATTTCCTCAAAAGATGTACAAATCCCAAGAGACAGCGAATCACAGACCCGAACCTCCCCCTATGGACTCAGTATACCCAACAGAAGCTGATGTCCCCCGGGGCTCTTCCCATCACACAAATCCCGTGAGAGCTGAAAGCCAGAGAAAGGCCGGAGGTGGTGGGACAGGTAGGAAAAGTCACTTGAAAGGAAAGGGCCGCATCTCCTGAAGTGATGCAAAGAGCTCCGGGCAGCCCTGGGGGGAGAAGGAGAGCGGCCGCCGTCACCCGAGGGGAGCACAGCTTCCCATTTTATGCTTTCTGTCACCTGGATAGGATTTACATTCTCCCAGATGGAGGCAAAGCAAAGCCCGTTTCCAATTCAGCCCCAAACAAACCCCATCTGAATACAGCACCAGTAGTCCTGCAGCTGTGCTGGTGGCATTGCACGTGCAAGAAACGTCAGAATCACTGCAGCGCTTGCTTAGGCAGTGATCGGCGCTGTCATTCATTGCCCTCCTCTGTAAAACAAAAATAATCACTGTGTTAGTGGGTCGTGGTTCTAATAATGATTCTAATGAAGGTGCAGGTGTGTTTTCCAGCTTTGTTTACCAAAAGGTTCACCTCCCCCCACCCCAACCCCATTGCTTGCACTAATCCCCCTCCCCGCCCCCACTACCTCCACACCCAGCCTGCTGCTCTCACCTTTGCTTTCCACTTTAAAATCCGATGGCAGGAGGTTGTCCTGGCGGTTCCCCAGCACAAAGGCCAGGAAGGAGAGGATGAGGGCATCGAGGATGCCGATGATGCACAGGATGTACGCCCAGCGCACCGTGCAGGCGCCCAACGTGTATTTGTCTGTCTTGTCCCCACACATGCGCTTCACCTCGCTCGAGTCCCAGCCGTCAGGGTAGATGAGGCATCCGATCATCAGCCCAGTGGCTGTGAGGCAAAGGGGGAATGGCAGTGTGAGCACATCAATCACTGGCGCTGGCTGAAGGGGCTTCAGTGTGGCATGGAGGTCGGGGCTCTGCTCCCTTTGTGATGGTGCAGCAGGAGGACAGTGCAGTGCAGGGGCAGAGCATCACGGGGACAATGCGGCACAGGGGCAAAGCAGTATGGGCATAATGCAGCACAGGGGCAGTGTAGTTGATGGTAAAACAGCACAGAGATAGAACAGTATTGGGATGATGCAGCATGAGCACAATGGAACACATGGACAGAGCCGCGTGGGCACGGTACAGCGCTGCCTTCCCATCGGCTGCCCAGGCCACTGCCCCAGCTCACATCACACTGTTGCCTGGGCAACTTTGCTCCTCTCCTACCACTGCACGTAACAGAGTTCTCTCTTCGAGGAGATGCAGCCTCTGAGCAAAGCTGGAACAGTGTGTTTGTGCAACCTTGCTGCTGCTCTGTGCACAGCTGGGGTTTGGCTCACTGCTGGCAACAGCACAGCATGCAGATTGATGCCGCTTGCTCAGCTGTTGCGGTTCCAGCGGGCTGGGAGCTGTGCTGCCACATGTGCGTGGCTGTGCCGTGAGAATGCAGCACCAACTGCCCGGGGACATCTCCTGCTCTGCAGTGCACCTCCCCGCCCCTCCGGGTGTATTTTTCTCTCTGCATCCTTGTGCTCAGAGAAGTCGCTGCTGTAGCTCGAGTAGGTACCTTTGGTGCATGGAGCGAGGGGACCTGCTCTGCTCTGCACTGAGGGTTTGTCCGCGGGTGTGGGGAGCTCCTTGGGACAGCACAGAACATCTCTTATAATTCAGAAGCAACTGCTTTGTTGTGTATTTAATTAAGCTTTTCTGTAGCCAACAGAAAGGAGGAGCACAGGGAGGTGAGGGCAGCTGGAAAGGAACTGCTGACCTGGTGGAAGTTGGCCCCAGCATGGAGCAGGCACAGAGATGGAACTGCTGCTGTTTCCTGGCTCTGCAGTGCCAGGCACTGGGAAGAGCTGCACTTAGGAGACCTCAGCCACACAGAAGAGCAAAAGGAAGAGCAGACAGAGCCTGGGGAACAGATTTGGAGGGGACAAAAACACTTGGTTCAGCACAGCTCAACCCTTGTAGTGACCTTCCCCACTTTGGCTCCATGAATGGTGGTCACAGAAATGTCCATAAAAGCCCTGAATCCAGCAGCAAAGCCCTTCCATGACCAGCTCCCTGCAGGGCTGAGCTGCCCCAAAGCCTCTTATCTAAATCTTCATTTGAGCTCGAGCTGGGAACTGGAGCAAACCCACGCGGCCGCCTGTCCCCAGGGCCACCTGGGGAGTGCAGGGACACCATGAATGATGCAGGAGCGGCGCAGGTTGGGTTGGATTGTGTTACCAGCAGATCAGGTGTTGGAGTGCTGGGAGGGGGTATGGGGAAAGAATGCAAACCCTGTAGCTGACAGTGGTGTCCCAATGTTCCTTGAGCTCAGGGCAGTGCCCACCGCCCCAAGGGAGCTCACCCCACACCAACCCCATGCCCACCACCCCACAGCGCAGCGCCTTTCCCCGCCGCTCACCCGCTGCCAGCTGCATCCAGGCACACACTTTGTAGACGGTGGCAGCATTGCAGAAGAAGAAGAGGCTGAAGCAGAGGATAGAGCCGATGATGAGGAAGGTGGAGATGCCCACAAAGAACATCGCTGTTTTGAAGGCGCTGGAGGGGATGGTACCAAAATCCAGAGGGCTTCCCTTGCAGATGAGCTCTCCGGTGAGCGCGTTGCCGATGCAGTAGGAGAAGAGTCCGAAGTAGCCAGCCTGCGGCGTGTCGATGCTGTCACCGATCCAGTAGGGCTGGATGAAGGTCACCACCATCAGGATGGAGAAGCAGAGCGTGAATAGGGCCCACAGCACACCCATGGCCCGTGCATTTCGCACGTAGTTGGTGTGGTAGATTCGCGCCGCCTCCTGAGCCGGCAGCAGCTTGGGCATGGCCGAGGGGAGAACGGGGGGGTTCGCCGCCTCCCGGGGCCCCGCAGCGCCAGAGGAGAGCGGAGAGCGGCGGTGCGGGGCGGGGAGGGCCGCGAGGCCGGGACCGCCCCGGGGATGGATGTACCGCGGGGATGGATGGACGGATGCGCCGCGGGGAGGTGCCGCCGGGATGCGCTCTGCGCCCGCGGGTCCGAGCCCAGGATGAACCCCTGCGGTGAGACCACCACCCCTCCCAGGATGAGACGGCCAGTGTGAGACACCCCCGGAGATGTGCTCCCGCCCCCGCCTCGGGATGAGCTCAGTGCCGCAGGATGATACCCTCCCCCGCGGGATTTAGATCCCCTCTGGAACGATCGCCCCACCGGCATGAGACTCCCCCCGAGATGTGCCCACCTCCAGGATGTGCCCAGCGGCCCCGGAATGAGACCCCTAAGGATGAAAGCCTCCCTGGGGTGAGCCCTGTGCTCCCACTGGGGATGCACTCTGTGCCCACAGGTCCAACCTCAGGATGTGACCCCAGGATGCAGCCCATGCCCCTGGGAAGTGTCCATAGGACACATCCTGCCCCCATGGGATATGTGCCCCCAGGATGCGCTCTGTGCCCCCACCGTGTGCCCAGGAGGTGCCACCCGCCCCTGTTTGCACCCGGTGTCCTTGCTGCCTGCATTGGGGTGCACCATAGGATGTGTGCTGTTCCTCCCAGGAGCCCCCCAGGTCACACCATGCAGCCCAAACCCTGTACTCCTACGCTGTCACCTTTGTGCCCCACAGGTGGGGGACATGAGGTGCAGACAGGGAGGAGACAGGATGCAGAGACACCACAGGGCTTTGTCCTTGTGCCATTTGGGGAGGCCGCTGCCAGGGCCAGCCTGAGCGTCACTGCATGGCCACCGAAGGCCACTAAAGAAGGCCACCAAAGGCCACCGAAGAAGGCCACCGCCATGCGGGCATTAATCATTGCCGAGTGCTGAAAGCTGCACCGTTCCCAGAGCTGTCCCCACGTCTCAGCAGGTTCAGTTCCTGTGCCTGGGTGCAGCAGATCCCCTCGTGGAAAGTGCAGCACCGTTATCTGACATTTGCCTTGGCTGAAGGAGCGGCCACATGGCACGAGAGCACCTGGGGACAGCACGGTGCCACACAGCCGCCCTTGGAGCTGTGGTGCGGTGCCACGAGGCCAGGTGCGATAGGAGGGAGTTTGGCAGGTGCTGGCTATAAAGCAGCCAAACCCACCTGCACCCAAACTCACCTCCACCCACCATGGTGCTGCCCCTCCGCCTGCTGCTTGCCACGCTGCTCATCGGGCTGGCCCTGGGCGCTCCGAGTGAGCGGGGGCTCATCTTCAACCTGGTAATAGTCCCCACCATGCTGCATACATTTCAGGGTGCCCTGAGACAGGGAGAAAAACTCGTTTGCAGATGGGGAGATAGAGGGAGAGGGGGTTCACCAGGGTTGTGGGGCAGCAGGAGAGAATGAGGCTGTGTTGGGTTTGTGGGGGGTGTGGGTGTGAGCTGATCCCATTGCTGCTGCAGGACACTGGAGAGCTGTGCCTGCAGAGTGCACAGTGCAAGAGCGGCTGCTGCCAGCGGGACAGTGGGCTGAGCCTGGCACGGTGCAGCCCGAAGGCAGCCGAGACCCAGGACTGCTCCCGGAAGGTAGGTGCTGTGTGTCCTCTGCTTGTTCCCAGCCCAGGAGTGGCCCCAAAGGGTGCTGCCCCACCGTGCATCTGTCCCCACAGAGCCTCTATGGGGTTTACTACAAATGTCCTTGTGAGAGTGGCCTGTCCTGCGACGCCGACTGGAGCATCGTGGGCTCCATCACCAACACTGACTATGGGGTCTGCTATGACAAACGTGACCCCACATCGCGGTGACAGATGTGTGTCCCAGTAAAGAGCATCCCCCACCAAGCCCTGTGTTGTGCTGTCACTGTGGGGCAGAGGGGACAGCACAGGGAGAGGGCTTCACGTGTTCTGTGAGTGTGTGTGGTGCATTTGGGTTTGGGACACACAGGCAGGCAGTAAGCAATGGGGTCACGTCAAGATGAGGATGCAGGGGGACAGCTGGATGGAGCAGTGGGAATTTATTGGCTGTCAGCACCACCGTTGGTAGGAAATGCTCTCGGCTCGCCAGTGGGTATGCAGGGAACTTGAAGGTGATGGTGAAGCTGTGGTCACTCAGAGTGACGGTGGTGGTGGTGGGAGCTGCCAGGCTGTGGCCTGGTGTTCAGAACTGCAGGCTCAGGATGACCCTGCATGCCTGCAGCTGCACCTCCTCCTTGGGCTGTAAGAACATGGCCAGCAGCAGCTCGGCCAGCCACAAGGTGTCCAGGAACAGTGCCTTGTGCAGTGAGAAGGTGTCGGTGCTGCCGTGCACTGCAGTGCACCGCGGTTGTGCACAGCCCTTGTGCAGCACTTCCAGCTGTAGCAGCAGCTCATACAGCACCAGGCTGACAGCAAGAACTGCAGCATTGTCAGGGGTCCTTACTGGGGTCGTCCATGCAGGACAGCAGCAGCTGTAGGTTCACAGAACAGCAGGGACAGGGCTGGGGGTGGGAGGGTTTGGATGGGATGGGCTGGGATGAGAATTCGAGATGGGCTGAGGATGGGCTGCGGTGGGAACAGGGATGGAGATGAGGACAGGGACAGCAGCACCCTGCTGGGGCACACTGTGGTCCCTGCAGCCATCCCTCACCTCTGGCTCCAGCAGGAGGATGCAGCGGGCGATGCTGTTGAGCACGGAGGCACAGGAGGGCCCTTCTGCTCGCCCAGCAGCACCAGCATCCTCTTCAGCTCCCTGTGCTGCTTCTTGTCTTCTCCATGCTCAGCCCTGAGCCAACATGGCACGTGGTCCCAACGTTTTGCTTTGAGTTCATGTGCCACAAATGGGGAAAATGAAGCACAGGAAGGGAGGTGGCAGAGGGGATCCCATCCCTGGCAGCCAGGACCTTCTGAATCATGGGTGCCAGTGGTGCTGGGAGGGCTGTTCAGCCCAGCTGCGGTGGTTTTGTAGAGGAGATAGATGTCCCTGGCCACCAGATCTCATTCAGAGCTGAGAACTACCCCTGGTGTTCCCCTAAGCCACACGAGGCGAGGAGGGAGGGAGATATGATGATGTCCCCACATCCCCATTGCGTGTCGTGTCCCCCCTCCCTACCCCCCCAGCTCGCAGTGTTTTTAACACGAGGGTACAGGATGTTCTGCTCTGTACAACCTCAACCTCCCTCTCTCCTCCCCCTGTCCCCCCCCCCCTCTTTCCTGCCGGCCCCATGGCCTTCACCTCTCCTTCTCTCCACTCTTATTTAACCCTTTTTCTTGCAATAAATAAATACATTAAATAAAATAGCCTTTTTTTTTTTTT
>PPHD01010666.1:0-19458 GCA_002909625.1 Bambusicola thoracicus
TTTTTTTTTTTTTTTTGGTTGTTTTTTGTTTGTTTGTTTTTGTCCTCTTAACAGCTCTAGATCTTTCCTTGCCTCTGTTCTACAGTAGTGGTGAAAAATTCATGAGACAAAACTCACTGCCATGCCGTTCTAGGAAGTAGATTTTCATGCAGCTATTTGCACTGTTAAAATTGCAGAGCTATTACCTGCCCTAAAGTCTTAATTAAGTGATTAAAATTACCTTGTAATGCTTCTGTCCTAGGAGCAGTTACATAAGAGGACCAAATAACCCCAATCCTTATTTGACATTTCTAGCCTTAGCTATAAAGCATTTTGAACAAAAGAGCCTTGTTTATCCTAAACCAAACAGAACTTAATGGCTCACTTGGAAAGACCAGGAATAGAAATGTAAAGGATAGTCCAGGTATAGAGGCACAGTAAATCATTATCTGCCTGGGAGCCACAAGCATTATCAATCTCAACCAGTGACACCACAGAGCAGCACCCTAACCTGCACCCTGTGTCCCTTCAGTGTCCCAGCACCTTTTAGACACATGAGCAAATTGTTGACTCATATTGAGTTTAGTGTCAGAAAAACTCAGATCCCATTCACTGCACTCCAGTCTTTTGACTCTCTGTCTGCACATATATCCCAGGCTTCACTGTCCCAGCTGCAGAATTAGGCATTTACTACTGTAACATTTCACAGAGATGATGACTGTCCGGTGTTCTAATCTGTCAAAATCTCTCTGTGAGTCTTGATTTATCAGATTTATCTGATAAGACCATTAAAATGCCTGCTGGAGGAAATTGGGTAACTTCATTTTTGTAACCTTTAAGATAAAATGCTATTCAATAAACAATCCACATGTTTTGCAGAGAATCTTTACAGTGTAAATATTCTAACTGTTGGCCTAAATCATGGTGGTAAGTAAGATGTGCACTTGTATTAGTATTTAATTTTATTTCAGAATAGCTTTTTCAAAGCAAATCTGATTGCTGTCACCAGATTATGACTCCCATAGTGAAGCAGTGTTAAGTACACGAGGTAGATACGAACTAGGCATTTAATGCACTCCCATTCCCAGAATTATAGAATGGCTTAGCCCAGAATGGACCTTAAAGATTATCTAAGTCCAACTCCTGTGAGTTCCATCCAGTCTGGCAACCATTTTTTGTGAACATTAAATACATTGGATCAGACTGGAGGAAGCTGTCTTGAACTGGATATAGAGTATACTCTTTTCCTTTTACAGTGCTGTTTACATCCTCAGAACCATCTAGTGTTTGTACAAATCTGCTTTGAAGGAGCATCATTCCTCGGCAAGTTAGACATGGCTTGAAGTACCATGTGGAGCAATAGAGCATGAACATACGTCTCATGGAACAGTTTAGAGACCTAGGCAGAATGAGTATTCAGTGATTATTTGCATCCTTGGTTACTGAAATAATAATTCTGACAGTGGGAAATTAGGTGTTGGTGACTTCTTTAAATGCTCTTTTCAATAATCAGAATTTCCCAAGCTCTCCCTAGTCTTAATTTAATAATGATTTTCAGTCTATACAAATCTATTTTCTTGCCTATCAGAACTGTTCATTTATTCATATAATTCCATCAGTACAACTAGAGTGAAAAAGAACAGTCTGAAAGCCATTCTTAAACAGCAGCAACAGACAACAAGTTGGGACAGACTAATATTTTATTACTTAGAGCCATAAGTGAAGGAATAACAAAGTTAACAATGCAAATTATTTCTCTGGAATTAAATATCCCCAAAATCTGATGGAAAGCAGAGAATAAAAAACCCGGCCAATTGGAAGGAGTTTATTATTTTTACTGGGCTAGAAACAGCCATGAGTTTTTTAGTCTCCTTCCTGAAATATACTTTCAAAACTTACCAAATAAGCATTAGAGTGTTGTAGGAGAGAAGGAAAGTGTTTGTATATGTGCTTGGTGAAGGTAGTTGGAAAAAGGAGACTGCACATTCAAACTGCTATGAAGTGTGCGTACGCATGTGCTGTCCAAAAGGTGGACTTGTTACCCAGTGTACAATAAGCCAGTTCCCAAAAATACAGAACAAATATCCCTTTTTATTCAGGCCAGGGTGCTAGTGGAAGTTTCCACAAATCAAGTACAACAATCCAAGTTTCTTCATTGTGTTTATACATTATATTCCCATGTTCTCCCCCTAGCTAATACAAAAGAAACACCCACTATCTACATATTCATAAGGTTAAGTAATAATGATACTCCCTCTCATTTTGGCCCATCTGTCTGTTTTCCTAGGGTTGCTCAGGGGTTTTACAGAGGGTGCTCCCCTTTCTCTTTTTACCATATATGGCCACCTGTCACCCATGGACAAGCTGGACAGTTCTCTTGCCAGCTTTCCATCTAGAACTATTGACCTTAGAGACTTTTGTATATATGCATGAAGTATAAATGCATGAAGTTGAATGATAGTTTTGGTGTGACCTAATAAACCTTCTAAATGTCTTTTTCCTTACAGTATCTTCCCTACATGCACACTCTTTGAAAACACATGGCTATGTATACCTGTGTAACCTGATTATACTTGGAACCAGTTCCTTCTAGAGCAGTTTCCCAGGGCACAAGGGCTACTAGGACAGCTTTGGCCACTTACACATCTCAGACCAAATCTCAGAGACTATTCTCAGTGGGAATTCTTTCTTGGTGAAAGGCTCCCAAGCAGGCACTATCAACATCCTAAGAGTTTATTGGGTGTATATTTTTCCCTTTTGTCCTGGTTACTATTCTGAAGGCTAGACAACCATGATCTTAAGGTTGCATGCCTCTGCCTCAGCTCTGGTACAGAGCACATGAAACATCTGTGATATTCAGAGGCACTGCAGCAGTTCCTGCAGCGAATTATCTCACAGGGCTTGTGAAACAAAAGGAGTTTCTCCAAGCAAGCTTATCTGCATTAGCAGCATTTAATTCGAGATAGCTGTAGTGCAACAACAATTCATACTAAAAGAATAACAGTGGCTGAGCAGAACAAACTTCCCACTGTGAAGCAATTATAGTGCTGCTGAATGGCTGATTGCTTATGTGTGGTCTCCTCAGCTCCCTGATGTGGTTTGCTTATAATCCTGCAATTGGATAAAATAGATTGGAATGAGTGCTGTCACATAGAACTGATAGCTATTCCACAATTAATAAAGATGCAGTTTAGCTACTAATATATCCATTTCTTCACCGATTTGCTTATTCAAAACAAAAGATCTTTGTTTGTAGTTAGATTGTGACTGCACCTGTACAGGTTTCAGGAATCCATGGCCTGTGTGAGACCGCTTGATAAATAACAATGCTGCCTTGCAGCCAGAGGTCTGAACAAGAATCAGATGGAAAGGGCTTACTTTTCTTACAGATCAAGCAGACAATGCTCTAAAAATATACAGTCTTTGAAGACAGCTTCCTACTGCCTAGCCATATGTTTTTCATTTATTAAACTAGCTAGTTTGCTTTTAGTATCAGGGCACTTTATCAGCACTCAAATTTTAATTTTTAGAACATCACAGGAGCAAAGAATATACTGCCAATAGATTTATATTGAAATTAAGGGGATTGATAATGTCATCATTTGTACACAATTTAATGGTCAGTCAAGACTGCATTTCTTACATTCTGAGAGAAAAGAGAATTCAAGTTTTCTTCTAAGATCTTTTCCTTTTAAGACGGTTGAAGACATCTGACTGTCATTAAAAGGGATTTACATTTAGAATTCATAGAATATTTCCCATTCGCATGCACTCCCTTGGAACTACATTTTGTTGTGCTAGGAAAAGAATACTGATTATTAACCTAACTTTAAACAAAGAAACAAAAACAAAAACAAAAACAGCAAAACAAAACAAAACAACAACAACAACACACTCTAGATTATACCTCAAAATGTCATTTCTACAGTGATATATGGTCAGGGCATTTTTAACAAGGGTTGCAGGTGGCTTGTGATAATCCTAGATCCTTCATTTGGCTCTACTGAAGACTTTTGATATAAACTTAGGGAAGACCTTTCTCTCTTTTCTCCACAGAAAAAAATATCCTTATTATGATCCAGTTCAAATGTGGATAAAGTTCACCGTAACTGCTGGTGGTACTTACCTAAGGTACAGACAGCAAGGACAGTCTGCTGTTCTTCTTTCCCACTGATTTATATCAATGACAAATACCATGAAAATCCCTTGCATTCTTTAGGCAGCAAGTTGAGAATGAGAAACTAGCTGCCTAATACAATACCATTTCTAAAGCTAATTTGTAGCATATTAAAGCAATTGATTCTATTAATTTTAATTAATGAGTAATGATGTGTAATATAAAAACAGTTCACTAAATATCAGTCCAGACGTCATAACTGAAACTGGATGTGATAAAGAGTGTGAAAGCATCTATTCTTGGCTTTATGTAGTATCTTCAAAATGAAAAAATTTTCATCACTATAAGTGCAGAATACTTTAGAGGGTATTGATAGAGGTGTTTTGTTTGTTTGTTAATTGTGTTCGTTTTTTGAAATAATTCAGACATGCCTGTATGGAGATAATGACTGTTAATTATACTTTTTGTTTAAGCCTAATGTCCAGTTTCAAATGCAAGTTTACATATTCTAATTTTCTGAGAAACCTGAATATAAGTACCTTCCATATAACCACATAATTGAAGTGAAACATAGAATCATACAATCATAGAATCACTAAGGTTGGGAAAGTCCTCCACGATCATCTAGTTCAACCATGTCCCTTTGTACAACATCTAAACATCTCTTGAACACCTCCAGGGATGGTGACTCAATTGCTTCCCTAGGCAGACCATTCCAGTGCCTGACCACTTTCAGAGAGGAAATTTTTCCTAATATCCAACCTGAACTTCCCCTGGCACAACTTGAGGAAATTCTGCCTTGTCCTATCACTAGTTACATGGGAGTTAAGGTTGACCCCCACCTTGCCACAGCCTCCCTTTGGGTAGTTGTAGAGAGCAATAAGGTCTCCCCTGAGCCTCTTTTTCTTCAGAGCAAACAAACCCAGTTCCCTTAGCCACTCCTCATTAGACTTGTGCTCCAGAACCCCTGTATCTCCACTGAACTTCTCTGGACACTCTCCAGGGCCTCAGTGTCTTTCCTGTAGTCAGCGGCCCAAAACTGAACACAGTACTTGAGATGCAGCCTCACCACTGCTGAGTACAGGGATGAGATCACTTGCCTGCTCCCACTGGCAACACCATTTGTGATACAAGCCAGGATGCTCTTGGCTGTCTAGGCCACCAGGGCACACTGCTGGCTCCTGTTCAGCTGAATGTCAACCAAAACTCCCACAGCCTTTTCCTCTGTGCAGCTAGCCAGCTACTCTGCCCCAGGCCTGTGGCATTTCCTGGGGTTGCTGTGGCCAGAGTACAGGACTCGGCACTTGGCCTTGTTGAAATTCATTCCACTGGCCTCATCCCAGCTATCCAGCCTGTCCACATCCCTTTGCAAGGCCATCCTATTGTCTCACAGATCAATACTTCCTCCCAGCTTGCTGTCATCTGCAGTTACTGGGGGTGCACTCAATGCCCTCATCCAGACCATAAGTAAAGATATTAAACAGAACAGGCCCCAGTACCAACCCCTGGGGAAAACCACTCTTGACCAGTTACTAGCTGATGGGATATTACGAAGAAAAAAAAAATGTTTTCAAATTCACTTTTAACTGGAGTAATAGAACCAACAGTTTCTGGGACCCAAAGCTCTGGCAAGAGTTCAGTTTATCCTTTAGTTACCTAGATCACTAGTGACTAACCAGGCAAAGAGGCAAGGTGAATATTAATAAGGATCTTTTTCTTTTCTTAGACGGACTGCAAATTTTAGAGGGGTTTTGCAGTGATAATTATATGGGATCTTGGGGAAGGTGGGCACAGTTCGGTCTAGTCACTGATGTGCAGTGGGTGATGACTGGCCACACTGCTGCAGCTCCAGACACTGCCACACAATACCAGAAGAAATTTGGGGAAAATATCTCATCTCTAGAGCACTGCTACCCATTTCTATCTAAAAGCAATAAGCTTGAAGAGGCAAACCTGTTTATTTCTTTCATCTGTCTTCATGTTTTAGGCAAGAAGCTCTCCTCACTTGAGTCTATAGAATGATGAGTGTAATGAATAGCTATTTACTTTCAAGTTCCTTGGGTCTAGACAAGTAAATAGATAACAAAATAGGTGATGAAAAGCCCTAAATGCCAGGCCCTGATTTATCTTTTCTGGAAGAAATATAATTCAAAATATTCTGCCTAGATAATCATCTTGTCTTCCTCAAATTTGCTTTAGAATCTGTGGGAAAGTAAACAGCAAATGAAGTATTTTGCAGACTGTGAAAAAGAAAAAAAGAAAAAGAGAATAGAAATTGGGAAGGCAGATGAAAAGGATCTAAATAAAAATACGTAGTATGAGCTTCCTTTTCCTGCTGAGGAAAACGAGCACTTGAATTTGTCCATCCAGAGCAATTTATTTCAGTGTTTCTCTGTTACAGATATAATGTATCAACTGACTTATTGGGGTTTACATTATTGATGAACATTTTCATTAAACTAAGCCAATTAAATTTTTAAATGAAGATGCTTTGTAATATGAATGAACAGACAACAAAATGAAAGGAATCTGTAGTGATGACTTGTGAAGTTTACATTAAATACACTTATTCTTAGTTGCAGATGTTTCTTCTATGTGAGTGTCACATTATAAATCTGGAATCAGTTCTGCTCTTGTTAATCAGCTTCACTATGATGTAAATACTTTGACTTCTTGGAGTTACTCCTAATTTGTAGCAGTGCAAGCAAGGAAAGATGATTACATTAGTGTTTTTCCTATATCTGCAAGTTGTCAAAAGATAACAGTTGAAGAATATTATTATCTCCAAGGGACTGAAGCAAATATTTGTAAATGTTAATATCTTGAGAGAAGATGAGATTTTACTTTTCATAGAGGCATTTGTTTATAACATTGACACATAATAATAAACCCGACAGTGCATGGTAAAATGACAAATGTGAGTTCTGACTTTCTGAATGTTTGTTTGCAGAATTAGCAGTGAGGTGAAGGATAAACCACCAGTGATAAAACATCTGGGATTAATTTTTAAAAAGGATCTAAACCTGTTCCAGCTTATGCTGTTGCAAAACTTTTGATTACTTTGACAATGAGCAAGACTTGACCACACTACAGTGTTTCCATTTTTATGCAAGAACAACTATAAAAATTTAAGTGGATCCCAATGGACTTAATTTACACTTTTATGTAAATTGGAAAACCTCAAGCTGTAGTGTTTATCTCTTCATCCCAAGCATTGCTTGGGATCCAGTGACTGGCTCCAGAATAACCAAATGGAACAAAGTTCAGTAAAATGACGTTGAATTCCAGTAATAAGGATAATGTTTCATTTGTTTTTAATTTGACTTCTTTACTCCGCTATGGGATGTGACAAAAGGAGAGTGTGAATATGTCTCTTTATTTGTTTCATATTCCAAATTAAGCATTTTAATGCCAGAGCTGCCATATTAGAAGTAAAAATTTCAAACCATACAATTATATCAGAGAATCATAGGATGGCTTGGACTGGAAGGGACATTAAAAGTCCATCCAGTTCCACTTCCCATGCCATGGAATGGTTGCCATCCACCAAGCTGGGCTGCTCAAGGCCTATCCAACCTGGCTTTGAATGCCTCCAGTGATGGAACATCCACAGATTCTGTGGGCAGCCAATGCTGACGCCTAACTGTCATAGAATCATAGAATCATAGAATGGTGTAGGATGGAAGGGACCTGAAGGATCAACAGGTTCCAACCCACCTGTCACAGGCAGGACTGACAACATTTAGACCAAGTACTATATCAGATTCCGTAGGTCCCCATCCAGCCTGGCCTTAAACACCTTCAGGGACAGGGCATCTACAACCTCTCTGGGCAACATGTTCCAGCAACTCACCACTCTGTCAGTAAAGAACTTACCCTGACATGTCATCTAAACCTACCTTCCTTTAGTTTAAAACCATTCTCCCCTTTTACTCTCACTATCTATTCATTCAAAAAGTTGATTTCCCTCGTGTTTATAAACTCCCTTTAAATATTACAAGGCAGTAATGAGGTCTCCTTAAAGTCTTCAGTTCTCCAGACTGAACAAGCACAGATCCATCAGGTAGGAGAGGCGCTCCATCCCTCTGATCATCCTTGTGGCCCTCCTTTGAAACCTCTCCAAAAGCTTCACATCCTTCCAAAGTTAGGGGCCCCAGTCTTGGATGAAGTACTTCAGCTGGGGCCTCATGAAGGCAGAATAGAGGGGGGCAGTCACCTCCCTCACCCTGTTGACCACCCCTCTTCTGAGGGAACCCAGGATACCATTGGCCTTCCAGGCTGCAAGCACTCACTGCTGGCTCATGTTAAGTTTTTATTAACCACAACCCCTAAGTCTTTTTCAGTAGTGCTACTGCCATGGAATTTTTCTCCCAGCTTGTATACTTATCTGCGATTACCTCAATCCAAGTGCAAAACATTGCATTTTGCTTCGGTGAACCTCATTAGGTTCACAAGGGCCCACCTTTTGAGTTTATCAAGGTCCCTCTGGATGGCATCCCTTCCTTCTGCTGTATCAACCACACCACTCAGCTTTTTGTCATCAGCAAACTTGCCGAGAATGCACTCAATTCCATTATCAGTGTCATTATCAGTGAAGATGTTAAAGATGTACCAGACTCAAGACACACCCCTGGTGGACACTGCTCACTACTGGCCTCCACATGGATGCAGAGCCATTGACCGCAACCCTCTGGCTGTGATCTCCCAGCAGTTCCTTTGTCTGCTGATGCCATCACTCCAGAAGGCCACCAAATTGGTTAGGCATGACCTTCCCCTGGTGAAGGCTGTCTTGGATCATCTGCTTGCCCCTCAAGTGCCTTAACATGTCTTCCAGGAGGATCTGCTCCATGATCTTCCCAGGCACAGAGTTAAGGCTCACTGACCTGTAGTTCCCCAAGTCCTCCTTTCTCCCTTTCTTATAAATGGGAGTGATGTTTTCCCTTTTCTAGGACTTCTTCTGACAGCCACAATTTTTCAAATGTGGTGGAGAATGGCTCAGCAACCACCACAGACAGTTCTCTTAGAACGTTATGATGCGTGTCCTGGCCTCACTGTACACATTCATTCTCATGAGTTGGTCTCAAACTTGCTCCACCCTTAAAGTGTGGGGGAGTTTGCTCCCCCAGTTCCTACATAGAGGTTGAGGTTCAGGGATGTACGATTCAAGGATGTGAGAATCCTGGCTGCTAGTGAAGGCTGCGGCAAAAATTCATTGGGTACCTCAGCATTCTCCATGTCTGTTGTAGCCAGTTCTCCATTCCCATTTAGCAAAGTAGGTATGCTCTCTTTGGCCTGACTCTTCTGACCTATGTAACTGTAGAATCCCCTCGTGTTTTCAGCATCTCTCACCAAGTTCAGTTCCATCTAAGCTTTTGCTTTACTCATCCCATCTCTGCACCATCCTGTGAGTAAATATTTTCTTCCTAACATCTAACCTAAATCTCCCCTCTAAGTTCAGAACTATTTCATCCTTTCCCATTATAATCAGACCCTGTAAAATATTGGACTCCCTCCTGTTTATAAACTCCTTTGAGGCTACTGTAATGTCTTCCTTGATCCTTGTCTTTTCCAAGACAACGAGGGATGGCATCCCTTCCTTCTGCTGTTTCAAGTGCACCATTCAGCTTAGTGTCATTAGAAGAATTGTTGAGGGTGTACTTAATCCCTCTGTTTATGTTATTGATAAAGATGTTGAAAGTGAACTCCTGAAGGACACCACTCATCATCAGCATCCACAAAGACACAGAAATGTAGACAGTAACCCTCTGGTTGCATCCATCCAGCAAATTCCTAATCAACTTCCCATATTATATGGGAGTTGAGATAGAGAGATCCCATAAGGAGCTGTAAATCCAACCTGAATTCCTGCATATTCAAATCTTCTTCCTCTCCTGACTTCAATTCAGAAATGCATCTGTGGTCTTTAATCTCTCTTGCACCTACTCCTTCAGTCATATCAGGAGTTGACTAAAGCACTCAACATGAGCAATTTATCAGGTTTGCTGAAGAGATTTTTTTTTTCCAGAAGGCTTCAATGACTCAAAAGCCAGAGAGCACTTCTAAAAGTGGTCCAAGCACTTACTAATCTAATTCAGGACTTCATGACCCTTGTTTCTAAGCTATCCTTTTCCCTATTCTACTTCTCACTTCAGAGTAGAACTTGAAAGCAAATCTTACCTTTTATTTATTTGTCTACTTTTCATAATTTATTGATGGTCCATGCTTCTTTACCTATAAAAACAGGAGAGTGGTGAATTGCTCATATATAGCATGATTTTGAGTGTCTCATTTGCTACACCTATGCTTAGTTACACCATTTCTGTGCTATGGTTTTTAAAATCCTTTGGAAAGAGAGCAAATTTCTGAAGAAGTCACTGGGGTTTGCATTTCCCAGGCAGAGGACTAGGAGCATTTGACAAAGGTAGAGAAACTTTAAAATTATTCATAGAAAAAGTAATAGATTCAAGATATTCTTTTTGTGTCTTCCTGTTGTCTGATTTCTTGAAACTTTTAAAATACGTGGGCTCCTTGAAGTCCAAGGGAGAGGAAGATATAAGCCTGATATATTAGTGAAATTAGCAAAAGATAACCCCAAAATTCCAGATTCTAACGTGATTTTTCATCTCAGCATTACACCAGTTCTATCATTTGTGTACTTCAGGATTAAACCATTTTTCTTTTTCCCTCATCATCTTTCATTACTACCACACTATTAACCAAATTTTGTAGCACTCTGTGTTCCCTTAACTTTCAACCTCCATACAGATTTAGATTATATATACATATATATTTACTCGGATATTTTGAAACTATTGGCTTTTCCACCCATTTTTTTCCCCATTTTTCTTACTTTCCTGCCTTTCCACTAATATTTTCTTCTCCTTTGCATTCTGTCCTTTTATTATATTTTTTGGCACTCTTTTCTCTTCAGTCTTTCACAAAATTCATTTTGCACTCATTTAACACCATTGAAACCATTGGCTAGGGTTAGGACAGAATACAGCTGCAAAATGCAGTCTGCTCCTGTCTCCCAGTTCTTCCAGAGCATTTCTTCCCTCCCTTTCTCAAATTTCTGTATCTCACCACATCTTTTCTCCTTCTACTCCTATTTCTCTTTCTTCTAAAGTCCTTGATTGTTTAACATTCATCTCTGCTCTCTGGTTCTTGAGACCACCCATCTTCTCAAAATGCTCACTCAAAAAAAGGAAAAAAAAAAAAAGATGAGGAACTTGATGGAAACAGCACATTTGAACAAAACAAAGCACCCAATGCATTTTTAATCTCAACATTTTCTATCAACCTGTGCAAAACAATAAAGTCTGATTTCTGTCGTGTCAACACGTTGCGTATGCAAAACGTCTGCAAACTGTTCCTGTGGCAGTGTAAATGGTGCTTTCTCCAGCTTCATGAATGGAAGATGTGTGTAGCAGTGACTAAATCTGGTGCTGGTACAAGCCTGTTGCTGCTAGAGGGGCCTTGAGCTGACCATTGGATGTGAATACAAGCATCAGCAGAAGCAAGGCAATCTGATGAAAAGCAGCATGGCATGGAGGGGATCAAGACACTGTCCCATCTTTACGTGCCTGCAGTGTGTGTGGATACCAAATACACATCATGGGTGGCTGGGCTTGCCACAGGCAGATTTCATATGACTGTGTGCTCCTGGATCTGCTCACACCCTGGTGTTCATGTAGGGCTCCTGCAAACTGTCAGTCCAGAGCCTGGTGATGACCCATCTGGCCCTGCAAAAAGGACTTGAGTTACTGGCTAATGTCTTGAAGTTACAATGAGGCATGTGAAGGGTTGTGTCCTTAATTTTAAATCAGTAAGTACTGTTGTGCCTGATGCAGATACACAGTTATAATAAGATGTTATTGGTTATACTCATCAGTTATTAGTATTGTAGATTTGTAGTGTTGTCGATAGGGGCCTTGTACTTTCACCTGTTGTTTTCTCTGCATTACGATAAATTTTCAGCAGTGCTTGGTTAAAGCCAGCAATTTTTCAGGTATAAAGAAATTCTCTTGACACTACCAGGACTAATTACATTGTCCTTGCCAAAGGGGTAGTTGAATAATTGCATGTGATTATTGCACAGCTATGGTGCTTTTCATATCAGTGGCAGTGCAATGAAGATTGATTCATTTTAATTAATCATTCAAAAATAACCCCTTGTATCATTCCCCAGTAGGAGCAAACATGTTCCTACATCTCTCTTACAAAAAAGGTTACTGGATGAAACTGGGTCTCTGACAAGACAACACTGCAATGCAAGGCCTTCTTTCTAATTATTTAGTGATCCAGCTCTCCATATTCTTTCATCATATGTTTGAACATGCTTTATAATTCAGTTAGCCAAAAGCACAGGAACATAGCAGGAAAACCAGTGTTTCCTGATAGAACTCCGGATTTCATGAGATACTGTCACCAACTCTAATCTTATTTACATTTATCTACTATTTCCTTGTCCTTTTGAATCAAGTGGCCTTGTAATCATGCAGCATTGCATTGTAAAATTTGTTATTGTAAGAAAATCTTACCCTCATACAATAATTAAAAGTTAGTGGGTCATGTGCTGCTGTAAGTACGGCTCTCACTCAGTATCTGTACAAGTGACAAAAGTTAACCACTTAGAGCTTTTACATTCATATATACTTTTATTTTTTCAAATCTTTCATATCCTTTTATAAGACAATTGATCATTTGATTCTGTTTCTCTAGCAGAATAAAATTTCAGAAGGACTAACAGGATGGTAGTCTTTTAAATGGCTGAACCACTTACGATATCTGATACTAAAGAATATAGCTTTTTTAATCCAATAGTAGCTTTACAAGACTCTTTTTTTTTTTTTTTTTCCTACCATGAAGTTACTTCATGGAATGCATCACTTTGAGTAAAATGCATAAAGGGCAGAGGAAACAAGCATGTAGATTTAGAGGTACAATTCACAACAGTTTTTTTAAGGTTTAATATTGTCTGAATACATCACAGTGCTACGTGAACAATGACCATATTTTTTGTTTGATTTAAAAATATTTGTAAAAATTCTGTGTCATAAAAATGGAGGAAAGAGCATAATAAATAAAACTACATATAATAATGCTTATGGAAGATTTAAATAGTTCTAACATATTTTGTAATTTGAGATTTGAAGACAAAGGTTAGCACTTTCTCTACATTTTAATATTATAGTGTCACGAACAGATAGTTTCCATAGCACTTCTAATGGAAGGCTTATTTTTTTGTGTAATTAAAGTACACAACAGTAGTTAGGTTGCTATATAAATACAGCACGTATACAGGCACAAAAGGCATCAAGTATATTCAATGTCAGTAGCTCCAGAAAACCAAGTGAATTGTGGGTTTGCTAAATCACAACAATTAGATTCAATGGGAGCTGCTGGGATTAGGATGTAAGAGTTGGGTAAGTAACTTCTGCATCCTAGATACTGCTTATGGAGGAACATAGTTCAGTGGGATTCAGCATTGTCCCACTGCCATATGCAGCCTACACATATGTACAGTAATGGACAAGCCTTCAAGCAACTGCTGAAAGCACAAACTCTCTGTCCCTATGAATTTAACCAGCCAAGAAAAAAGGCTTGCACTTCTGTGTGTAGCCTTTCAATCACTGTCAGGTAGGGGCTAGTTTTTCAGAAGGAGATTTTTGCTATGAATGCAGATGGTTTTAGAAACTTGAAAATGCCCCTTCCATGGCTTCTGGTTGAGATCTCACAGCTCCACCACAGTCTCTGTGAGAACCATGAAGAGTATGTCCAGATGGGATTCCTCTGTAATGACTCCTGCTCTGAATGAAAGGTAATAGTTTATCTCTTTACCAAAAAGGAGAGTCACCAAAGAGGAGAGCCATAATATAACGTGTTAAATATGTTACTGGAGACAAGGGCATGGATGTTATCCATATCACGCCAGAAAGGAGAATAATATTTTGCCACTTACTAGTTTCCCAAACCATTTCTCTAGGGAACATACTTCATGGAAGCGAGCATGCAAAACGAAGCAGAAGTGAACATAGATGTTATGAATTCCTCTGGGGTTTAAGAGGTTGAACCATCTATTTCATTATTGCAAAAGCTTGTTTCTTTATATACTGATTGCACATTCATTTTTTAATCTTTGTATGTTTAGAGCTTAATAAATAAATAAATAAAATTTATCCTGTAAAATGTTGAATATTTGCAACAGATACAGAAAATCACAGTTGCAAATCTGCACTGCGGGAAATAAACTTTATATGTAAAGACTTGAGAGCTCACCAGAATACAAGAGTATGTTTTGTACCGAAAGACACTGTGCTGCTTTTAGAATAGAACCTCAGGTAGACTAATACATTAGCAGCAGTTGATACTAAATTCTTTCAGTTTATGAACCAGAACTACGTATTTTCTACTGGATTTCCTGGTGAATAGGACTTATGAGCATGAGTTGTTGATTAGGTGAAATATAAAGCTTTCTGGTTTTTTTGAGCATACTGCACAAAGGACAATCATGGTAACAGCTCTCACTTTTTGTCCCTGCCTGCAAAATGAAGGTTTGTCGTAAAATGAAATATCAAGCGGTTCCATTTAATTAGTTATTTATTTCCAATGGAAAGAATAACATTCCCTATGGCTGCAGTTCCCTTCAGCACCATGTTATCAGGACTGTAACAAGATGTTTGCCTCAAAACCATGACATGAGATCTGATGCAAATTTATCTGCAAATTTTTATTTGTATATAAAGCTCCAAACTGTTTTTCCTTTGGTTTTGATTGCCAGGGTTGCTAGTGTACCCATAAAATGAAAATTCACCCTTGTGACTAAATATTAACAGATACGTATGCCAAAGCATAGTAAAAGTTGCATCCATTATTGTAGGATGAAAAATGGCAGATCAAACCATGCAAGAAAGGTTTTCTCTTCTTTGTTTATGATACCCTATGGCTGTTTAAATTGTGCAAGTTCACTCCAAAGATACTGCCAGAGAGTGTGAGTGCTCCATACCTGCTGTGGCAGTTATTTTCATCTCACTAGCAGGAAGAAGACTGAAGTACCGTTTTCTGTATTCTACAGCCGGGCAATTGATGCTCAGAAGGACGTGACATGCTTTGGATCACTTAGCAAAGCAGTTGCAAATTAAGGCTTTGTTCTGGATCAGTGTTACAACACCTTTTCATACAAGAGGTAAAGGTAAAACTCCTCTGGTGTAAGAGTCTGTCTTCATCGGTTACAAAAAGACCACTTTTTTCTTTGTTTTGTTGTCTCACAAATTTTGGAGCTTTCAGCCTGTCAGTAGCTCAGTGTTCACATAAGTGCTAAAGAGCACTTCTAGCCCTGCTCGTCTGTCCCATGTGAACAGCAAAATCTCTTGGTCAATGGAAATGCCTGAATGAGAATGGGATCATTCACCCGTTTTGTCCCTTGATTATGTTTTTCACAATCTGGTTACCCTTTATGATATGTGTTGAGGCAATAGAGGTGCTGAGATTTTCCAGCTGAGGTTAGACAGCTACCCATTTAATCTCCAGGTCATGATGGATAATAGGAGAAACCAAGTATTTACTTTCCCAAACTGAGATACTTTTCTAAAGTTGCAGAACAAATAGGAATTTGTTAATGAATTAACATATGAATTAATGAATTATTATATGAATTATTATTACTATTACCAAATATTATTATGTGAATTAATATATGAAACATGAACTTCTCTTTGGAGCAAGATGCCTCTTAATTATTGCTAGCATCTATTTTAAATCAAGTGCACTGGAGTTGAAGAAAAAGCAGTTTAAAAAGACTGTTTACTTCTCTGATTGTCTATGTCTATTAAGAGAAGGTAAAATTTTTCCACGTTGGCCATTATAGAGAACTTGGCAGATTCCTCTGAAAGGTATTTTGAAGTCAATTAGATTAACATTTTTCTTTAGAAAGATTGTCTGATAATGACAAAGTACCTACATTTCAGCTCTTTATTTGCAACGTTGTGCCAAGTCCTAAATGTAGTATACCTGTTTGCTTTTGGTACTAGTGGTGAACTGATTCTCAAGCAAGGTTTGCCTCTGAGTTTGCCACACTGGTGTTGTCTCCACTTACTTCAGTGAAATTATTCCGGGCTTATGTGAGATCAGAATTAAGACAGTTGTTCAAGTGAAAATAAATGATGGCTGAGATGAAGCTGTGCAATTTGTTGTTCTGCAATCGCTTTCCTGGGATATAGATGTATATGTTCAGGGCTTAAAGATACAACTGCTTCACTTGGGTTGAGACAGCTGCCTGTGTTGCGAGGACATTCTGCCATTTTCATTCCTGTAGACCTGAAATACCAAATGCACAACACTTTTCCTTATCTTCCATCACCAAGATCTGCCTGATGTGACATGGCCTTCCAGTTTTTGAGAGGAGCTTACAAGCAGGAAGGGAAGTGGCTTTTTATGCAGTCTAATAGTGACAGTAAAAAGAGGAATGGCTTTAAACTGAAAGTGGGGAGATTTAGCTTAGATATTAGGAAAAAATGTTTTACTCATCAGAGGGTGAGGCCCTGGCACAGGTTTGTCCAGAGAACTATTGGATGTCTCATCCCTGGAATTATTCAAGGTCAGGCTGGATGGGGTCCTGGGAGCTTAAACTGGTGAATGTTGCAAGGGGGGTGTTGCTCAAAGATAGATCTTGACGGATTCTTCCAACACAAGCCTTTCTATGCTTCCATAATTCTCTGATTCTATATTTCATTTTTGAAAAAAAGAAGACTAAACCAAAAACATTTAGTAATTTGCCTGACATTTCACAGCGACACAAATAAGAGGACACAGCAGCTCCCATTATTGGCTCTCCATCAGGTCATATGTATCTGATATATACTACAGGAACTCATGACACAAAACCAGCTTTGCCAAGGACCCCATTACTACCTCACAAGTCTGCATGCAACTTTGTACCCAGCAGGTCATTTTCACTGTACGAGTTCTCACATTATTGTGTTGCACAGAAATGCCATTTTCAGGTGAGCATTATTTGCATGTTGAGAAATAAAAGAATCAGAGATTTGATAGCATGGAATTACTGTAAATAGAATAGACGAAAAATTTTATAACAAGACATGAGCAATAAATATACTGCAGCAGCTGTAGCGCTTTGTGTAAGACGACTACAAAACCAAAATAAGCTGAACAAGGAAAAATCTTATTTGACAGCAATAAAGGCTTGATACATATTCTACAGAGCATTGTTTTCCAGAATTCAGAAGGAAAATATATGACAGTAATTCTTCAATAGATTGTCATTTAACTATTTGAATCTTAGAATACAATTAAATAGAAGGGAACATTACCATATTGTGTGTGATTAAAATGATCCCATTTCTGGCTGAGGGTATAATTGTGAAATCTCTTCTTTATTTACCACCTGCATTTATCCGTCTATATAGAATTAGAATCAAGCATTGAATATTGATTTCATATAGATGGATATAATCTATGCTCTAATAAAATTACAGTCTTTCAAGATTCTACCAGCAGAGACTTCTATAATACATGACATGGTTTAAACATATTTTATTTTATGCCAGAGAGAATTTTCATTTCATCTCTCAGCCTCTTACAAAACTGTTGTAAATGATTTAGCTCAGCTGTTAGACTTAAGAATAATTTCATTTCAATTTGGGCTCACTTGTGTAATTCCTAGTTTTTGTTCAACCATATGTAAACTTCTGACACTTAGCACGTGGACTAACACATCAAAAGTACGTGATGCCTAAATTCATAGCTTATGGATGTAGTAAAGATGGGAAATGCAGTATTTGATGCATGCTAAAGTCACAGTAAAATCTAAGTGAAACTGAACTGTAAAATGTAAATGAGGCTTAACTGTATACCATGCAATCATAGTTGAAATCCTGCTCTGTAATGGATGGCAGAATATTTTCAGGCTATGTTAGAGCTCCAAAATAAAGACCAAGACAGTCTAGCTGTGACAAATGCCTTGATTATTCATTGACTTCTTCTCTACTACAAATCTGAAAATAGTCCTAGAGGAGATAGAATACATTAATTATGACAAAACCCACCAACAATTAAAATGCATATTAATTGTTGAGGGTTTTATAAGACTACATGCTTTTAATAAGGGCACATAGCAACAGGACAAGAGGAAATGGCTTTACACTGCAAGAGGGTAGATTTAGACCAGATACTAGGAAGAAATTCTTTGCTGCAAGGATGGTGAGACATTGGAACAGGTTATCTGGTGTGGCTGTGAATGCACAGTCCTTGGAAACATTCAAGGCCAGACTGGATGGGGCTGTGAGCAACCTGGTCTAGAGGGAAGTGTCCCTGCATATAGCACGGGGTTGGAACTAGTTGATCTTAAAGGTCCCTTCCAACCCAAACCGTTCTGTGATTCTACAATTACACAGCAAAGAACTACATGGCAAAATTTTGTTGTGTACTAAAATAGATTCAAAATGATTATTTAATTTTGATTTCCAGGGGAACTTGAGTTTCTTATCAAGCTCATTAATCAAGTGAGCTTTCATTTAACATACAGTCCATTTCAAATGATTTCTTGCTTCCAATTTCTATACAAAACCTTCTAAACAACACAAGTGCCAAAATGTTACATCTGCACCATTTTTTTCCTGCTTTCTTTTTTTTTATGCTATAATCTCATTCTTGAATTTCAGCTGCAGAACTCATATACACCCCACATATTTCAATTCTTCTGCCTAGCATGCAGACTAGAGCTAAGCCTCTCCATGTTGAATAGGTGAGGCTTTGTTATGGGTCATGACGTAATGTGACTTGACATACAGAAGCACAGGGACCTCATTATGGTAGTACAACAAATACTGGTGTAAACTCCTATTAGTGGAAACAATAAATATAATACAAAAATTCCACATTTCTACTGCTGTATTTGTTGCTATGTAGTCATGTGTACATATAAATGCCCCATGTGGATGCTTAAGAGAGTGTTACAATTCCCTCTCTCTTTTTTATTAGAAAAGTTTGCAAAAATATGTTTATCTAAATCAGAACTTTGATCTAGGCATCTGAAGAAACGCTTTTCAATCTTCTGAACAGATGTGAAGCACGTACTGAAGGGCTTGTGTTCTCAATCTACTGATGTCACTGAACAAGTGGGGTCAGCCAGTAAAAGCATCAAACCTCAGGATTTTGACATTATATATACTCCACTCATTTCTTGGGTAAAATATTTTCAGCTTTGAGAGTTTTTACTTTATTTAATTTAATATTCATTAACACACATTTCTAATAACTGCTTTGGGCATTGAGAAAAAGAAAATGTAAACAAATTAGAGGAAATGGACCTTGTAGAGGAAATGGACCTGGGGGCATTGATTGAT
>PPHD01010667.1:0-19458 GCA_002909625.1 Bambusicola thoracicus
GGTATTTCTGTTAATAAAAGCTAGCTGGCCAATTTCATTGGCTTTCATTGGCCAATTAGAGACTACTTAGAGTCAAAAGCTTTAGATTAATATTTAAGTGTTTGAAATCCAAACATCAGTCCAGAGAAAGCCATGCAAGCAAAGTGCTGTTCCATAAAGTGAATAAAGAAAGAAAAGCAGAAATACTTTAGTCCTGGAGATATCAGGTGTCATCTCATCCAGAAGATTATCCCGTGCTTCTGAATTTAATATGAATATATTTGCTAAGGTATGCTTCTACAACAGACGGATGCCAACTTGCAAGTATCAAAAATAATCAAGTAAGAGAGAAAAATTTTAGCTATTCTAGAGTTTTTATTTCTAACCATGAACTGCATTCTCTCTGCTTTCACGTTCAAACTAACAGAGATTTTTACTGCAAGCCATCTACATAAAGGTATAAAGCAAATACGATTTATTTCCAAAGTTAGGAACTCTTCTGAAAATAAATGGAGATATGCCAAGAATATTTAGAGTTATAAACCAGGCAAATTTATGTTTAGCAAATATTTGGTCTTTGGGAAAGATTGATGCCTCTTTGTTGTACATGCAAATTTAATTTCACAAACTAGAATGATGAGAAAATATATTTTGCTTTAAGGTCTCATTAATCAGAAGCACGTGAAATTCCTCATCTGGAAGACGAATAAAATGTGCAGGTTGGGATAGTAAGCTCTTCACCTGGATGTCTCTTCTTCCCCGCGTGAGCCAGCTCACCACAACAAAACCAATCTCCCACCCCCTGCCACTTTCATCTTAATATGACTTTTTGTTAAGCAAACTGCTGCTGCATGGAGCTCCCCCTAACTCAATTCCCTCTGCATTGGAAGGACAGCAAAGCAAAGTGGGAAGGCTTGGTGGTCTAGCAGCCTGAAAGTGGCCTTGCAGCACTTGCGTGCCCTTGTAATGCTTCCCATGGCTTGGCAGATCTGTATGCAAACCACCACAGTTCCTTCACAGACCCATTCAGTTAACTGTTGGCAGCAAAAACCTGTGCCGATTTCCACAGACGAAAAACAAAGCTTTCCTATTCCCCTCTCAGCAGTATGGAGGAAGATGGGCTGCCTTTCCCTAAGTCTGAACACGCTCGAGGTGGGGATATCAGGTCAACCCTCTCCCCGAAACCAAGAACAAGGCCTCCCTAATGAACCAACTCCTCATTGTGTGCAATTTCAGAGCTAATCACCATTAGAAACGCTGTTGCCGGAGTAACTGATCTGACAGAGTTGTCTTTCAGCGGTTCAAAGGGCTGTTCATATGTCAACTTCTCGTGCAGAAGCATCAGGCTGCTTTGGCAGAGGCAGCTGGGTCTCTAAAATCTCATTAGCACAGCTCCATTCAAGCCTGTACTCTGACAAGAAAGTCAGAGGCCTGAGGGGAAAACGCTCCTTCCAAGAAGTTCGAGATGCGAGGTAAGGCTGTCTCATCTGGCCCTACCTTCCCAAACCTAAAATCCAAAGGTACCTCCGTGCTGTACAATGGGCTCATTTAGGGAAATCTCGTCTTGCCTGAGAAACGCTTCTCCTGTTTTTCAGGCAGGTCCTGGAAAACGTCCAGGGTGACCAACAACTTCATCACTGCTCTCCTTCCCCAGAGGCGATGAATAGAGTTACCGCTGCGCCTTTTACACCGCTTTTCACTGGGGAACGCTCCAAATAATGGCAGGGCATACAATCCCTCTGAAATTTGGTGATACTCCTCATTTATTACCGCTAAGAGAGCAGCATGGCTTTAAAGGAGATGAAAACAGCCTTCCTGAATTACCACTAATTTAAATAAAAATTGGTTTCCCATAAAATCACATCCAAGACTATTTATTTTTCCCTGCATCCGAGTAAGAGAAAACATTGGATTCGGTTGAGACCTGAACGGCGCTAAAGACATGCACTAAATTTTGTTCCACTTAGAGAAAAACCAGCTTTCAGCTGAAGCTGCAACGCTCATGGATGGCTGAAAAACAACAGAAGAGACAAAATCACCAATGCTTTTTCTTTTTTTAACTACTGGGAAAAACCGAGTTTACACAGAGATTACCTCCGTCTTAATGCAATCCCTCCCCTGCACGCACACATCCGTGGATCACTTGGAATGGGACACCACAGTGCCTTGGCTGAAAGCCTCTGCTCAGCTCACACCACCCACTAACCATTTGTAGTCTCATCTCATCGGCTCCATCCTGCTACCAAAACCTTGCCACATAAGCCCAGCGCACTGCTGTGAGTGATGCATCAACAAACTCACATTTCATCAGATGAACAAAAGTGATCTGCCCACAAGTCCTGCTGATGACAGCTTACTTGTTTCACATGAAAAACTCTGCTTGAGAAAAGCACGCTGTGGGAAGTCAAGGTAACTGGCAGCACACCTCCTTACAGCACTGTATTTTAGTTTAATATTTCATGTTTGTAATAACTGTCTTCAATAAAAATAAATGTATTCCACGATAACAGGACAGCAGTAATAGCTGTAAGAGCAAGCACTAACCACAAATGCTTTTCAAGGGGAAGCATTAATGTAAGCACCCACTTTCAAAGCCGTTGGGCCTGTTATTGTAAAATCTTCAATTTATGGACTAGATAACTTTTATACTTCTGAAAGGAGAGCTTGGCACATATCATGTACCAGCTGTAGCACAGAAACAAGTGTTGGTCCCTCACACTACCTGGGATTTGACGTAACAATTATGCAAACAGCCCAGGTGCAAGACCTTTCATTTGGGTTTGCTGAACCTCACGAGCTTCTCCTGTGCCCACTGCTCAGCCTGTCTAGGTCTCTCTGCACGACATCCCATCCCTCAGGCATGCTGACCTCACCCCACAACTTGGTGACATCCACAGAATTGCAGAGGGTGCACTCGATCCCACTGCTGAAGTCACTGATGAAGACACTAAAGAGCATGGACCTCTGGGGACACCACTTGTCACTGATCTCCATCCAGACATTGAGCCGTTGACCACTGCCCAGTTCCTCGTCCACTGAGCAGTTCACCCATCAAATCCATATCTTTCCAATTTGGAGAGAAGGACGTTGTAGGGGACCATGTCAAAGGCCTCACAGAAGTCCGGGTAGATGGCCTCAGTGGTCTTCCCTTGTCCTCTAACGCAGTTATGCCATCACAGAAGGCTACCAGTTTGGTCAGGCAGCTCATACCCTTGGTGAAGGCATGCTGGTTATCCCGTATCATCTCCCTCTCTTCCGTGTGCCTTAGCATAGCTTCCAAGAAGATCTACTCCATGATCTTCCCTGGCCCTGAGGTGAAGCTGACAGGGCAGCTGTTCCCCGGGACATTCTTTCTATCTTAAAAATGCATGCAATATTGCCTTTTTTCCAGTCACCAGGTACTTTACCTGTCTGCCGTGACTTTTCAAGCATCACCGAGTGTGTCTGGCCACGCACATCACAGAGATATGGGGGTACTCACCCGTCTAGCATCAAAGCCATAAGATAAAGCACAGTGATCTGCATTTACCAAGAAACTTCAGTCACAATAATTCCAACTGCCGAAATAGCTCAAAAGCCACTGCCTCAGCACCCAACAGAGTGTTGCATGCAGCCTAAACTCATCCTCCACACCTCAACCATAAGAAATCATGCAATAAGGAGCTAGAAAACAAGGTGGAGCTGAGCAAGGCTCTTTAGAAATGACACAAACATAGGGGAACATCACACTGTTTAAAGTTTCACTGCATGTATTACACTGGCTCCTCAAGAGATCTGAAAGTTGGATCTTATAACACGCAAACACAACTCTCTCACCCTACTAAAATGATCTTGCAACTGCAGATTCAAATAGTTTTCAGGGCTATTTCATAATACAAGTGAACAGGATGCATATGTACAACCACGTGAACTCTAAACTACAAAACACTGTTTCAGTTATAATTAAGCTCCACTGTAATGGGCGAGTTTAGTGCTAGTTTTTATGCAATATTTTAAACCAAATTCCCATTAAAATAAATATAAAATTGCAATTTAATGCTACCTTTGATATTTCTGTGATACTTTCACTGAAATTCACGTTTCCACTTTGGCTCTCAGAGTAACCGCTCTTGTTTTATAAGCTATAAAAATATAGTCACATAAACAAGGCTCAGCATTTAATACCTCTAATCAATACTGATACATACATCTTTCATTTACACAGGTAACTATGATTAACACAGCATCTCTCTTATTCCTAACTTTGATGCAAATCTCTGTCAAGATTAGGTAAGCAAATATGCCAATAAATCTGCTAGACAATCTGGAAAGCATCTGGCATCTAACGAAATTAAAAAATACACTTAAGTTTTACTCACTACACAAACTGTGCTGCACGCAGAAGCATATGGCTTGAAGATTTATTAAGGCAAACACAAATATGACCTTTTGCCTTAAATTTGTCGCTTCCAAAGTTAAGTATATGGTCACTAAGATGGCCGCTAAACTCTCAGATGAAGTAACAGCTTACCAAAATCATTGCCACCGGTCCAAGATTAGACACAGAGCCATATACTCCACACCAAAGGCTAACGACTTTATTTGCTTTGTGGCTATTGTGCACATTCAGCTGTCAAAGTCAGTAGTGCCGAGCAGAGGCATCACCGCAGCACGTAACATCAATCTCACAACGCATGCCTTTGCACTTTGCCCCCCGCACCCCTTGGCACTTCAATCATTTGCTAACTGTTACAATAAGGTTGTATTAAAAATTTAAAGTGCCCTACTTAACGCCATTTACCTCCACGGGTCCATTTCCAGGAAATGAATTCGAATGATATAAACGTCGAACACCCCATCAGATTTATTGCGCCGAAGAATATTTCTCTTGATACAGATCTGACGAGTGAAGGCTAATGACTTTAGTTTTATTACTTTCTAAGCACTTAATGGGAAAATTTAGATATTTTCACAAGACTAAGCTTCGACAAGAACGGTGCATTTACAGAGTGACAGCACAGAAGCGCGCTGTGCCATCCCTAAAGACGACCGGCTCGATGGCATCGTTAATAGAGATTAACGTGAAGTATTTATCCAGAGGCTCCCTGCCCAGCAGTTTGGGCTGTGTGCCCCTCTGCTGACCAGAGGGGGTCCATCAGCCTGTGACACTACTGACTGCAGCCACATCTGCATGGCCAAAAGGCACGATCCCATAGAGGATACACTTTGGGAAAAGACAAGTGATTTCAAGTTCAGACTGTAAAATAAGGAGCAAACAATACTCCTGTATGTGCAAATTAATCAGTTCCTACAGGCAGCTACCTCAGTTATCTAAGCACTGGCAAATTGTTACAACAACAACAAAAAAACTTCCAGCCTTTCACCCCTCCATTACAACCACACTTCTCATAAACATGAAGAGTGCTTACAAAATACCACGCAGCAAAGAGTTTTGTTTGCCCCAAATGACATCTTTTTATTTATTTATTTTTAATTGAAAGACAGCTGGGAGTCCTCAGATTTCAATTAATGTTTAGATACTTATCCAATCAGTCACCAAGTGCTATAAATTTCCTGTATTTCTCATTAGTTGCGCTATTGCTCAGCTTAAATATAAATATACCTTTCTGTGAGACTGTAAATTATGAAGCCTAAGACACAAGCAACCGTACCAGCCATCAGAAGAGACATAAATGATGGGAGCAAGTCAATTGTATGTATGCTAAACCGAAGCTGATTTACTCCTCAGTTATTATTATCTTTTCAATACAGAAGTATCACCAACAGAGGCATCACTTGCATGCTCCCAACTCCTGGAGCTTGCATATACAGACTTGAAGCCAGTAATGATCTGTGTCTTTACTAATATTTACAAGTTTTATGCCCCAAATCCAATCTTCTACGGAGAAATTTTTTCAGCATCTGCCAATAACATTCCTTCATTAACTACAGATAGGCAAGGGGCTTTGAAGCTCTACGTTTGGAATGGTTTTTGTAGCAACGAAAGCCATTTTCAGCCTATCCAAAGGGCACAGCCCAGAAGGTACTGAACAGAGCAGCCTCCTGTGTGCCCAGATACCTCCAGCTCTGCTACACTGACACTGAAAAGAACACATCTGCATGTTTACTAGCAAAATGCTGTTGGTGTAAGGAAAGGACTGAAATCATAGAATCACCAAGGCTGAAAATGACCTCCAAGGTCACCCAGTCCAACTGTCCACCTACAACCAATATGTCACCACTAATCCCCGTCCCTCAGTACAACAGCTAAACGTTCCTTGAGCACATTCTGTCCCAAGAATCCAGGTGTCACCGAAGAGCAGGACAACGAGTCTCCTCCTGCAGCACCACAGATTTGCCACTGCAAGCCATCTCATCAAATCAAACACTAATTTCAAGCCTAAAATTAGAGGCAAGCAGTTTTGAGAATTCTCCTTCTGTACAATGAGAAAAAACCACGTAGCTTTATTATTTGGCAGCAGTGCTGGTGCTCTCTGGCATAGGAAGGAGTTCAGAAAGGCTGATGCCACAATCATTGCGCCTTACTACATACACACACCACCCCCGTGTATTCATTCAGGCTTTTAAATTCTGACTACACATGTGCTCAGCCCAGAGAAGCAAAGTTTCAATAGGATTTGCATATGCATACGGATTAGTTGAAAGGGAACGATTTGCAATGCGTTTCAGAAATGGCCTTTGAAGAACAATCTATGCTAATAACAAACTTTGAAGCTTAAAATGTTTGCTACACAACAGAAAACACTACAAAGGGATGTTGATCACACAAGTTTGAAATGTTTGATTGCTCTGACAAAATCATCCCTTTACCACAACAGAAAAAAAAGTACTATTGTTACAATAAATGCTACTAAGTGAGATAAATACACAAGCTGGGACAGACAAAAGCTATAGAGCTAAGAGCCATATTAATGCAGTATTGGCATTTTGACACGTCTTTGTGGTTTTGCAACTGAGACGAAAGGGCTTCAGCGTGCTACACGCTAGGAACAACAACTACATCAGAGCATCAGTGATGCTTTGGGAGATCTCAGCAGCCTGCCCAGGCGTCCTGTGGGTGTACTGCGTCAGAGTCACTGCCTATCTGCAGCTAAATCCACCGAATGTAAAACTAACGACCAAGGTACTGAGGCAAGCTGTAAAGAACACCAGGTGTGAGATGGCAGAAAAGGTGTTAACACACCGCCTGAGAATTTGTCAGTACTAATCTAAGGAAAAGTAGCAGTTGATCACTATCAGATTCGAAGTGATGGTTAAAAACGGAGAACAGAAGATGCAGTACTTTCTTTGGATGTTCTTATAGAATGCAATCCCTACTTCTGAACAGCAGCGTTCCTGCAGATTAACCCACATCAGCACACTTAACTGAAATCTAAGCTGCAGCTGGAATACAGACATGACTGACACACACACAGTAGTTTTTAAACACGTGCTGGAGGACAAATTAACACGGAGGGACAAGAACAAAAGCCCAATTTATGCATGGAACTGAATGGATAAGCAAACGAGACAGAACATACCCAGGAACACAACAGCAAAGATCGAAGTGCTCAGCTGTAGCAAATGCAGAGGCAACAAAAGAGGAATTTTCCAACTTTCTCCTCCTTTCAGCATTTGCATTCATGTCAGTGGTTGGTGTTAATGGAAAACAGCCCTGATCTGTTTGCAGACGTTACACGAACCTGCTCGTACCATTTTATATCTCAAATAAAATTTACATGAACCTATAAAACACACTGTTTATGCCTCTCACCCTCGGGTCTATTGCCAATAAAAGGCAATTGACCACCAAACAACCATCATGCCTCCTGCCCCAGAACTTCTTCGCACATTTGCATTAAAGTATATAAAACTACTGGACCAATCCTCAACCTTCAGTAATAGAAATGCTGTTCTTTCATACTTTAATGAAATATACCAACATTGTTTCCATTTAGGGAAGAATTACCTTGCAGTGAACGAAGTCCATTTATTCTACTCTTCAGGAGATGCAGAAGCTGTCGCCTACTGCACAACATCCTAACTCTGCATCACCATAGCATTCAAGGCTTCACGTAACATGCCTTACTGCATGCATTTCAAATCATGAGTTAAAAAAAAGCCATATGCACGTGCCCAATAAAATTAAGCACACGAGAAGTTTTCCAGAGATTGCTGTTTACTCCATAGAACCCAAGAGATGACACACTGCAGCTAAAAACTACTCTTCTCCGGAACTTTATTAGCAATACAAATTACAGTTGTGCTGTTGAACTGTGAAGTCCTATTTCTGTGAGAGGATAAAAGAATCCCATGATGCTGCTGTCGTTTTGAAATCAGGATGCACACGAGGCGTGCTAAAACAAGGAGTAAAGAATGACTGAAGTTTGGAGACTTTGAACAGTAAGAGTTCAAACTTCACTGACGTTCAGATTTAAGAGTAAGCCTACAAACATTGCTCAGCAATAGCAGAAACAAGGCTGAGGGCACAATGAGGCTCCCGCTGTTCTGCAAACAGCGAGCACACGTGGAAACAAGGAAAAACCTCGAAGTTTTAATAGGCTGATCCAGTCCACCTTCGTCAAGTCCAACTAATGAGTAATCAGAGCTGCTTGTCACTTCTGATGCTGAGCCACAGCCATAAGCGCTCTGCAGAAAGGTCACAGCTGTACGTCACTGGAATCAGAGTAATTAGAGAAGCCAGAGGACCTGCTCCCAAGCTCTGCACAGCACTTTGGGTGCACACAGCTTCAGCCTCTGACTTCAGAACTGAAGCAGCCCCAGGGCCGTATCGAGTGTACGAGTTAATACTGTCTGTTCCTCAAGAGCTGTCACTCTCATAGGAGTGAGGCTTTACTTACTTCCCATTAGACTGATTAACGTTTCTTAATGAAAATACATCCACAAAAACCAACTTGTTAATACTGATCACAAGCGACAGCCGTTCCCTATAACCCAGGCCTACAAGGATTAGTTTGTCATCTTCCATCCCGTAATGGAGAATTTCTACTTCAAGGTTCACCTTCCAGGCACAGATGTTCCACAAACAGTGCAAACACTAGTTGGTAGGAGAATACCCCAAGCACAGGGCTTGGAAACGAAATACCTGATATAAGATTAGCTTAATTCGCAGAGGAAATAGGTAACAAAAGGCTGCACAGTACCAATAACACCAATAATGGTCCAAATATTGAAGCAGCACTGGCTTGTTTCAGATTACATGGTATAGTATGACAAATTCCTGCCCCACACTAAGAGATTTGGGAGTTATAATGCAAGTGAGACTAACTGGTAGATTGTCAGCATTTTGCGGTGTTGTAGTAGTAAGACAAAGTAATGGGAAAGATCCCCACCTTGAAACTTTACACTAAAAAGGAACTGTTTTCCACTTTCATCACTCACATGTGGATAAATAGAAACTGCTAAGCTTCAGTAACAGGCTCAATATTGAACTGAAATTACATCTGCCTTTCCCTCTGCGACATAAGAGAGCTGCATGGCACATAATTAAATGGGTCAAAAAAGGCTGAACGTGAACCAGGGGAAGCCATGTAATTATGAATACATCATGAACAAAAATAAAAGCAATTCTTATGCATTAATGGTACATCAAGCTAATTCAAGAAGGCTAAAGTCATTAAAAAGGCAACCTGGGGCAGTACAGTCATTGCTATATTGCGCTGACAAGAAATATTAAAATAATCATTTCCGATGTCATTGATAAAATCTGTTTTGATAAGCAGGAAAAACCCCTAATTCTTAATGAGGCACTCTGAAGCAAGATCAAATACTAATCAGACCCATCTTTAAAGCTTAATTCTCCCATCCAACAATCTCAAGTTCCAAACACCAAGAGCTACGAGCGCATTACTGAGCTGGAATTCTCCATTTCTCTTTATTTTAAGAGTGAAATTCAAAGCCTGCTTGTGCAGCTCCAACTTCAAACAGCGTCAGAGATGAGACCTAAGTGGGACAACGCTAAAGGTTACAAAGACTCCTCTGAAATGTTCCAAACTCTCCTGACTCTAGCATTCCAACTCTTAAGAGAACACTGCATGCATTTCAAACAACTAAGAACAACCATCCTGACAAATCCTCTTACAGAGGTTTACTTTAACTAGAAATTATAAAGAGGTTTTAGACACTCCAAGTTTTTAAGTAGTCACAGATTGAACACCCTACCAGCAATTCAAACTTCCCCAACAGCAGAAGCTGGAATTGGGGTTGGCAGTGCTGGATGTACGGTCATTAGGAACCTCGACTATACATGTCAATCATAGCTGATGCAAATCATTGCATAGTGTTGGACTGGACTAAAATAGGACTCACGTTATGCAAAATGAGACACTAAGGCTAAAATGAGTAAATCAAAACCGATCTCCCCCGTTTCATCTGCTGCACCACCCATATCCAATAAAGCAGTGTCTATAGCTATCAGTAAGTTCACCAAAGTTATGAGCCAGCAAAATTAGCGGGCCCTTGGCAGGTGAAATGCCCTTACAGAGCTACCAAAGCAAACACCTTGGAGCACTCCAACACTGAGCAACAGCCACCCTGGAATTGCAATACAAAGCAACTAAATCCTAAACCCAAATTCCAAGAGCAAATATCCCTCCAGAAACAAGCAAAGTCCAGAAGTAATTCCAATGCGCAGAATGTGCTCTTCAGCAGTACAGCAGCTCCATGTCTTCATACAGCCACCTTTGTGGCAGATGATATGCAGGCACTATTAATAAAGTGATCAACAACTCTTTCTTTCTCAGCTACGAGCAAACAAAGCAAAACAAACCTAGAAATCGGTCCTGTCCATTCAAGTAATAATGGCCTGATGAGGGGGAGGCCTGATTCCTTTAGACTAAAAGGAAGAATAGGCACTCCAGTGTAACACCAGCTTCCTAGAAGAGAAGATGGTAAGCAGAACCCAGCAGGGCACCAGACTGGCTGCACACAGTCAGAACCACTACGAGCTAAAGCTCTGCCTAAGTGTTGTGCTGCCTCCACACAGGCAGTTAATGCCTGTGACCATACAAGGTTGAAACAAAATTGGAGGACGCATATAAAACTGGCATACGTTTCAGGATGCAGGCTCTTATTTTCTGTTGAATAAACACCAACAAACTCATTCTCACTAGTCAAAGGCTGAAATAAACAGCAAAAATGATCAGGAATTAGATTTGGCCCCAGACGTGTCTGGCAACTGCGGCACATGTCTGTAGAAGCATTCCATTAGTTGGTAAACATTAAGTAGTGGGTTGATTTCATATCAGTGGAACAGAACCCAGAATTTCTCAAGCAGGTTTGTCAATTCTCTCTCCCTACTTCTGAAATTCAGTAGAGACACAAATAAGTACCCTAAAAGCTTACAAATGTATCACATTATCTTCTCCCAAAGAAAGTTCTCTCTCGAAAGCTCCTTGAGAGAGAAAAACAAGTAGAATGTACACTGTGAATATGTAATTACAAATTTAACTGCAGCTGCCACTCAAAAATAAATCTAACAAAAAATCCCAAATGCTCAACCAATATGCTCAGATACTGTACTATCATCACCTGAACAGAAGGCAACAAAATCCCAAGACACGTGGCTGCGTTTCCACTAGAGGGTGCACTAAGTCCATTTCACATACAAAAGATTAAGTGTAGCTTCTCCAGCCACAGTTGTACCACTAAATTAACTGCCCAAAATAGTTACTTCTTTCTTTTTAGACGGCACACAATGAGACCTCTCACAAGGCAAACTACATCACAAGGCAAACTAGAACACCGCCACTCTTCATCTTTTAAATCACCCTTAAGCAGCCAACCTTACTTCTAAGCACCTACACAAAACTGCCAGCTTTAAACACTCCAAGAATTACTTTTAATGATTACTGTGATCCTATCCATTTTCTTGGTTTACTTCTGACTTCTAGATCATGGAAGACAATTTGCAACTACTTACCTAAAATGCTCTTAATGTCTCCATGAGCACTAAATCAAAACCAAGAAACCTTTGCTGATATCAAGCAAGTACCAAAGCAAGCAGAAAAACAAGGCTGAATTAAGAAGCTCAAAATGTTTGAGACTAGAAGAGTTATTAGGCACCACAACACTGTGCAATATGGATGAGAAAAGGTAATCTTTACCATCTTGAAAGACTCTCTCCACGTTGAGCCCATAGGTGGCACAGGTTTCATAGTAAGTGCATCTCTTGAGGTCGTTTGATAGCTTCCTTGCTCTGGCATCATCTATGACGCGTGGGTTACTGGAACTTATAGCATCTGCAGCAGCAGGAGTAGAAGATAAATACACATAGATTTTAGTATAACTTGAAAACTCTGCCTTATCATTATCACTGCCAATAAAGTTGAACTACAAACCACATAATTTCTAGAATTTTTTAGGAAACAGAGGACATCAATTTAACCTTATAGTTTGTTACTAAAATCCATACCTCACTGATGGAGTCTAACAACTAAAGGTAACTACAGGTTACCCAGAATATATTTGGGTCATCACTTCCAAAAAAATACATACTCATGCAAAGGGACATGAGGTTTGAAGTAAAACATGCTTAGGAGAACAAGTGGCTGGTAAATATAAACACGTCCAATGATTTTTAAGCCTCCTAAAACAGCAACACTGGCTTACAAGTAAACTTCAGCTGGAGCGTGAAGCATGAAGCATCTCACATTCGTAAGAACACAACGCTTTAAGCAGGGAATCAATGGAATGCAAGGAAGGAACAGTACCATGCAGTACTGTAACACCTAGAAAGAGTGTTAGATTTGCACTAACACGGACTTTTCTTCAAACACCAGCAAACAGCGAGGGACATCTACGAAGTGAGCATACCATCAAATCTTAACTGCAGACTTCCTTGTTTAGGCAGCAGAGGGCGCTAACAACATTTAAGCAGAAATTAACTGAGCACCACCAGCTTTGCAAAGCAAAGAGCTGCAGCCTAGGCTCATTACCTTGGGAGGGCCCTCATTTCAAAGATCATCTCAAGAACCTAACAAGCTATGGGGCAGGGACACCTCCCACTAGACCAGGTTGCTCACAGCTCCATCCAGCCTGGCCTGGGATCCTTCCAGGAAAGGGTCATCCACAGCCTCACTGGGCAGCCTGTTCCAGTGTCTCACCACCCTCACTGTAAAGAATTTCTTCCTGATATCCAGGATCAGTCTCCCCTCTTCCAGTTTAAAGCCATTTCCCCTCGTCCTGCCGCTCCCTGCCCTTATAAAAAGTCCCTCCCCAGCTTTCCTGTAGGAGGTACTGGAAGGCTGCTATAAGATGAAAGACCTCACCCCCAAGTGACAGACATGTGTTGAAAAAATACCTCAGCTTCCCCTTCCTATTTTTCAGCTCTGGTTTCAGGACCACGTGGCCCTCCAGAGCAGTTCATTTCTGCTTTTGTCTGTAATTTCTGCTGTCCTAGGAATTTTTGTGTACCTACTTCCCTTTCTGTATTTTCATCATCTGTTTCCACCCTAAGGCCTTGTTGCTCTTCTTCCTTCTTTGCTCCCCACACTTCCCCTTGCTTCCTGCAGCACAGCTCTGCTTTCACAGCTCTGCAGGCACGCAGCTGAAAGCGAATCACTCTGACCATAAGGCAGACAAGAAGCAGGCTAAGAAAGCAATGGAAAGCTTCAGAAGCAGTAAAAGGGAAGAGGCCCAAAATCAAACCTTGCATTACACTGAAAGAAATGCTTCAGTGTGAAGGAACTCAAAAAACAACTTATGCTACACTTCCAAAACAGCAGCTGTATGAAGTAAGGCATTTGAAGCGCAGCACCTATATGCAGGAAGTCCTATTTGATCAGAATTTATTGCAGGACACCCGCAAGACTAGATACAGAGACCCACTGCATCCCAAGGGCACCACATGGCCATTTGCCTCCCCTTTTAAACCAGTCCCTGCAGTGCCAAAGCCCTTTTGCAAGGCAGCCGAGGAAACTCAGATGTCAGCAAGTCACCTTGCTGACTACCTGTCAGCTCAACACAAGCTCTCATGATCAGATGAGTGGGGCAGCACTGATGGAAAAGGACAGGATATGGCACTACCAGCTTGCAACAGTCTATGTGTTTGCATGTAATAAAGAATGCACTTACCCTGCGTTCCCACCAGTACCATTGGAATTTCACTAGTGTTACGATAGTTAGCCATACGGCTGTAGTAGTGGTAAACAGTCTGGAAGCTAACTTCATCTTCCAAGCTGAAGACAAATATAACAGCATCCACCCACATGGCAAACTGCAGAATAAAAATGGAAAAGGTGTATTGAGAGCAAAGCAGTGAAAAGAGGAAAAAAAAAAAACAACTCTTATCTCACATAGTGGGAAACTGGAAGTAGAAAAACGCAGTGACTGTAACCAGGTCTTAAAAAGAATTGTGGTGTGGTATTTAAAAGATGATGAGTCAACATTCACCACTGTGCAAGCATCTGGGATGCACAAAGGTTCGCCCCGATGCTCACGACTGCACTACTTGTTCACTGGTATATCACACCGTGTATCACAACTGCTATCAGCGCACGCTGATTTTCATTAACAGAAAGAAAACATCACAGTCTCAGTTTGCTGTATTTGTGAACTATGAATGAGAAGTACTTCTCCCTAAGCACTTGACTGCCCCATGGAGCGTGTTATTTTCCCCACTGTGCCTGGCATGCTTACATGCTGGTGTTTCTGTGGGCAAACATGGCTGTGGATTTACAAGCAGTGCTAACAATTCTCACATCTCTATGTCCAAAAATATTAATTTCAGATCTCCAATGACTCCCTGTACAGAGCCAGGAATTGGACAAGCAGTACCGGCTGTCTCATTCAGCTTTCTGTGTGAAAGCCAACTGCTCTTCCCTTGGCATCAGAACCCCACTAGAAGACATGCACACACAGCCCAAGGCGAGGTGCTGGGTTAGTGACCATGCAAATTTTAGCTCACAGGTGAAACAAGACAATTTAAACACATTTAACATAGCAATAAATGTGTATAGCACAGAAAAAAAAAAACATACTTAAGCTTACCTCACTGCCTTTATTTTTCCCTAAGTGATTCCATTCCTACCCAAATTTAGACCAACAGAAACAAGTTTTAGCCAGCAGCACTCATGCCTCTTATTACATTGCTACTACGACATGCCAGTTAGGTTAGGGACACACTGAGCACACAGAGAGCTGCAAGCAGATTCATTTGGGAAATGTTTATGTACGTTTTGCAAGGTTTCTGGCTTTGTAAGCACTTACTTCAGCACTAACAGCTGGTGCAGGTTTTTCCTGCTCTGCTGACTGCAGTTCAGCTCTTTACTCGGTGAGGTCAAAATTTTACCCCAATTATCCACAGAATTATACTGTACTGCTGCAAAAAGCAGAACCTTAAGGCTAAAATAACTAGCCCTGCCTAAATTATAAGGGAAGATTGAGATGTAAACATTTTTCTTCAGATAATGTTCCACTTCTGTTATAAATATTCAGTAGCCCAGAGGTAAACTTTCTATGGTAGGAATTAATAAGGAGATTAAAGATATTAAATATATGTGTAACTTGAAATTATGCCCATGACACAACAAAGAGAACTGACAAGTAAAACGTGTCCTCTGAAAAGCACAGCAGCAGTAACACCTCGGGCCTTTCATTACTGCTCTGAAGAGCCAGAGCGGGAATTAAACACCCCAATTTACCTAGCAGGGATCAAAGGCAACGCAGTGTCTGCTCATGAGTTTGCAAACAGTTCAGATACATTCTGGGAAACCAATTCTCCAGGTACCAAAATGTCTGTTAGATGGCTGTGTGTACTCACGCTATCGCAGTATTAATTTTTTTTTTTTTGGTCTTTTTTAATGAGGGAATGCTCTCTGAGCATCGAGGCACGGCAACTGCCGCGTACTTCAGCCAAATTATTCACAGGCTAAAACACAGAACTTCATTGAGGCTGCAGATGTGTGAGCCACACTTCCTTCCAGGATGTCCCTTCTGGTCTCCGTTTCCCATACCTCCTTTCTCTTCTCCTTTGCCCAGACACTTTCCCCCACGCTCCCATCCTCCTGTAGTTCATCAGCAACAGTGGAGCTCTGAAATCCAAGCTGCTGCCGCTGGCACAGCTCCCATTCAGCTGTTTGGCAGTAGCACAGCTCCTGCTGCTGAGCCGCTACCGAACAGCTGAGCAAAGCGAGGCCAGCACAGGCGGTGCACTTGAGAAGCCCTGCTGGTCCTACCTAAGAAGAGGTAGGGAGAGAACTGGAGGATGACTGAAGACAAGGATGCTGCCTGCAGCCAGGTGGGCAGAAACTTCTCTGGTTTCAGAATCACACAAGCAGTAAGCAAAGACTTTGTTCCAACAGCACAACAGTGATAGGCAAACAACCCACAGCTGCCTTCCACAGGGCAAGGAGGTGACACGGCCTTTCCACAAGGCGAGGAGGTGACAATATACAGAAAACAGGTAAAAACCTGAGAACTCAACGGTGACCCAGAACTCGGAAAACTGAGTCTTACAGTGGGTCAGGAAGGAAAATGTGGAAGCAATAAGGAATACAGATTTGTACATAAGTATGCACTCATTTTACTTGTCTTTAATCAATATTTCTTCTGAGTTGGGATCCAAAAACAGAAATGAAATTTTGTGGAATCGTAACGATCGGGCATTCAGTATAACTTACCGGTATTACTACAGAACTTCACGCCCTTCTTGAAATCACAAGTATTTTGTACACAGAGTACTTTTCACCCGAGAACAACATCAGCATTTTAGCAGCAGAAAGATGAGCAGGACACGGGAAAGAACAAAGCAAAGCAGGTTCTCTTACAGGAAGGTTCTGGTAACGTTTAGAAGAAAAGGGAAGCCACAATGAAGCTCCATGTGCAATGCTCACCTGTGCCTCTGGAGGGCCACCTTCATCTCTAATCAGCAGCAGGTAGCTCTGTCCATCAACTACTATCTCTTTCTTGAATCTCCCACCTGTTACACAAAGTGGCTCATTACAGAAGAGAAAAGGTACAAAAGCAAAACAGAAAAAGGCTTCGCTTGCGGAAAAAGGATGTCTAAGAGCTTTCACCAATACATGAAATGCTGGGAAGGCAGATGTTTTCATTTGTAAGTCACATGCTTTAAGGATAATGGGGAAAGGAAGCCAAAACTGCATTGTAAACATTAATTCGCACATTAGATGTACTTGCTTTTGATATAGCCAGGTAAAAGACAGTAGTCTTTCATATAACTCTGAGAAATACATCTCCAAAAAGGGCAAATTCATCACGGCTGTATGCAGAAAGATCATCCATTAGCATTCAAATAAGTTTCCCATAGGTCTTAACTTTTCCTCAAGAGAAGCCCAGTTCTTACTGTACACACACAGTGTTATGAAAATGGTACTTCTATTGTCACAAATCACAGTTAGGGGAAAATAGTAGACACATGTTAGACAAAAAGCTACAATGGTGGTACCTGATAGAGATGTACTATCTAACAGAGAATGATGCGCTCCTTCCTAGCAGGATTTGGGGTTTCTGGTGTGACCGAGCCTAAGCCAGATTAGCAAGCTTGGGGTGCTTCGGGATCTGGGTTGCATTCTGACTCCTGAAAGGACTCACCTTAGGTCACTCACTATACTGTGCCACAAGGGTCCTCCATACTTAACACTGCCCAGCTGTCGCACTTCTGAACTTACCAGGCTAAGATAAAACGTATCTACTAATGATAAAATTATTTCCTCGCTCTCACTTTATAATTGGAGTTACCTTCAGATTTCAGTTCTACTTCCCAACAACCACATCACATTTCTCACACTGCCACTCTAAATGTGTTTAAACACTCGATGGGTGAGTGAACAACTCACTTGTTTTACAGATCAGCCCTCCCAGCAACTCAGCAGGCACACACAGGCTGACGCTGACCCTCCCAGCACTCACACAAATAAGCAGCCTGAGACCTGCCAATCTCCCAGCCCTTTATATAGCAGGTTTCAGACCACGATCACTCAACAGTTCAGCTCTGTGCAGTACGTGTAAGCACGTCCAAATACACTTCAGGTGCAATAGCAGACATGAGAACAGTGTTTTCCTCCTCTGTTTTCATTTTCTAAATCTACCCCCATCAACAGCAACAAACAGCATCACACTTACGATTAACCACACGGAATGATGAGAGCATTACGTACAGATTTTCATCACCTTGGTCAAAAAATGAATTTCAATTTGTATAATACTCTGAAGGGAAACCAGCCTCGGCCCTCAGAGCTCCCATTAACCAGTTCGTTATTTCTCTATATTGTCAATTCACTGTATATGCTTCATAACCAAGTGTTAGATAAAATGAATTAATGAATACACAGCCCTGCAGAGGGACACTTTAAGGAAATGCAGCATATATGCGATCGAGGAGAGAAAGCTCTGTATAATCACTGTTTCCCAATTCCTTTAGCTAAATACTGAAAGTTCACACAGATAATTGTAAAATATTGTGAACTAAATGTATTTAAGAAGCACCTCATTATTCCCCTCTTGAGATGCCTTTCAAATCTCACTGCACCTTCAAACGCAGTCCTCGGAGGCATCAAGAACTTACAGAAAAAGTGAAATGGAAAGCTTAAACAGAGAACTGGGGGAAAAAATGCATGGGAGTAATGTTAAAATGCATACAGACCACATGCGAGCAATGATATGAAATCTGCTCGAGAGCCACTTCAGGGCCAATACCGTTTTTATTTATTCTAAGGGAGCAGCACTGAGAAGTGTACCATGTTTAACTAAGATAGCGTAACGTTATTCAAAGCCTCCCTCCCTACAGGAACCCAAGAGCTTAAAAGGATGCCCTAGAACAGAAAAGTTCAGTTGGAAGGAGACCACAGGGCTCACCAGGTCCAGCTGACCGCTCTGGGGCTGACCAAGAGCTCATTACTGAAGGCACTGCCCACATGCCTCCTGCATATTGACAGCCATAGGCACCAAACAGCTCTCCATAGCCTGTCCCAGTGTCTGAGTACACTCAGCAGGAAAGAAATGTTTCCTGATGCTCAGCCCGAACCTCTCTGGTGCTGCGTTCCACCATTCCCGTCTGTCCTGACACTATGGGGAAGAGACCATCTAAGGCGATGCAAACAGAGAAATGACCTTCAGAAAGAAAAATAAATAGGGCGAGATCAGTATCGATTCATACAAACCAATTTTCAGACGTGCTCCCAGTTTTGCATCAGGAAGCAAATATTATTTCTCCATAGGAAGCACACACAAACACCCACCCAAAGACGCAGAGCGGCGCTTGGGATGCAACCCACAGAAACACCCAGTGTGTTGTGTGCATTATTAGGTCAGATTCCAAACGTGAAATGCTCCAGATAAAAACCCAGCTTTGATCTACGCGGAGCTAAACAAAGCCTGTGCATCAGCAATTGGCAGCCATGACTAGAGACCTTGCACAAGGCAGAACGCTGGGCTGAAGGAATCAACAAAAGCTCCTTAATCTCATTTCTATGCGTGTCACTCCTACAAAGGCCGACGGTTCGAACCAGCAGTAAGGAAAGA
>PPHD01010668.1:0-19456 GCA_002909625.1 Bambusicola thoracicus
AGAGATGAACCTGTGACTTGGAAGTCACTTCTTTTCTTTGTGTTGTTGTGGGCTCGTTCTGTATCCCTGTTTTTGTTTTTGTTTTTATGGAATAATTTCCACACTGGCTAAACTGTTTGAGCTCTTCCCAGACAGCCAACTCCCCCGATTTTGTCTATCTTTTTAGCTGTTGAATTTTAGAGCGGTCATTTTGATCTGCTTTTCAAGCCAAGTCCCTTTTGTGCATTCTGTACGCAGTATGCCATGCAGCCAGTAGATGGCAATAGCAGACCAGCGTAGGTGAGCAGACAGACAACAAACCGCAGCTACAGGGTTCTGATGTTTTTAAACAGGAAACGTCCTTTAAGTCATTCTAAATAAGATGAAACAGGCATTGTTTTAACAAAAAAAAAGGAGTTAATTATCAAATTCTACACTCGCAATATAGTCATCAAGAAAAACTTAAAATTGCCAATAGCTCCCTGCTACCCTTTGAGGAGTTGGTAACCAGAAATGTGTCAAACTGCTTTCCTGAATTTAGAGTCAGAAACTGTTACCAGCGTGGAAATACATGCCACGTTCTTAGTGGAGCACAAAATGGCCCTTTCTCTTCATAGGGCAAAACATGAAAAGCATCACAGCTCCCAGTTCCAAAGTGGGCAGTGTCTCTCTCAAGACATTTCCCCTAAAACCCCGTTTAACTCAGCTAAGTGATGCCTCGGCTGTATGCTGTGCAGCACAGGAGGGTCAGAGAAAACACCCTCTTTCCTTTGTTCCCATGCATATTACTCTGCTAGCGATAAACCAAACTTCAGAGATCTCTACTCCCAAAATAATACCAGGAGCACACTTTTCCGGACACGACGTGAAGTTCATTTCCATTTTGACTTTAATTGGTGCAATTTTAAACCTAATAGTTCCGTACTGTTATCTTTTTGAGCATGAGGTGTAAGCTGGGATGACAAACAATGCTATTCATGGCTCCGAGGAGCCCTCTCCAAGGTTAACGCATTTTTAGAAATGAATTACCGTGATTGATGGGGTATCAAAACCTGATTCTTTTCATCTTTGCACATTCCATGATTATGAAGCACTCTAATTTAAGCCTGGTGCAGTCTGTCTAGCCCGCTCCCTGTGATGGTTGCACTGCATTTTTGTAAATTATTAAACCTCTCCGTTTAATTGCAAAAGATAATTTTCCATTACTGGTACGTGCAACTTAAAAGGGCACTTCTGTCTTTGGAGGTAACGAGATATTGGTCAGACTTTTACATGAGTGCATTATGCATCAAGTAACCTATTTCGCAAACTCCGTTTTAGCCTGAATAAATTGGCTTCTGATTTAGGAGGACAGGCTCTAGAGTTAGTGTTTTCTCCTTTTCTTTCTTTGCTTTTTTCTTTCTAGCGCTAGCTGTAGGATGTTAGCTAAGTGCCTTCTGAACGCAGTAACTGTTACACTAAGCAGGGACGCTTGCTCTGGAGTCTGAGTTCTTTAGCCTAATGCTGATCCACTGAGTTGCCCCGTTTCTCTCTGCTCAGCTGGACCACGGGTTTACCATCAAGAGATCAGGGTCTTTGGACTACTACCAACAACCAGGAATGTATTGGATAAGGTATGCGCTGGTGCAGCTCCCACAGTCAGTGTTTCCATGGCAACGTGCTGGCAGTCTCCATTCACCAGTTCCTCCAGTGGATAAACATGCTTTTTGATTTGTTCTCCGGTCCATATGCTGCTTTATCGGTTTCGTTTGAATCCTGATTGAGATGCCACACCCCCTCATTCCCTCTCCTCACCCATCCCTCACACCCACATCGCCAGCTTTCTCTCCATTGCACATGCTCAGTACCAATTCCCTCCTAGTTAAAAGGACAGTGTATATAGAAAACCCCGATATGCTGAAGTGTGCACCCCTATTGCATCTGCTTCCCCACTTCTAAGCACCAGGAGCAGCAACAGGCTCTCAGCATATATCCTCCTCCTTCCCCACGGAGACGTGGGGCTATATACTGTCATTTTAAACCCACCGAACACAATCCTTACCTTAGATGGAACAATGCATTTACAGAGCAGAGCACTTAGAAACTCTCCCAAGTTCAATGAAATACAATGCATTGTATGTGCTGGTAAGCTTGTGTTTCTAACGATGCATTCTTTCTATTTTGTTTTTAAAACCTTTCCGATGCCTATTTCTTTTTCTTTGAGTTTTTATTTATTTATTTATTTATTTATTTAAATATTGCATGAGTCTTCTGAATATATTTTTCCTCATTGTGTAACTGTGCCAGGGTTGTGTGAGCTGGCTTATCCCGTACGGTGACGGGGGGCTCGGGGCGGGGGGCTGTGCTGGAGTGGGGTGAGGAGGGTCCTGTTCCCATAGCCCACCCCAGGCCCACACCTCCTCCATCAATCAGAGCTCTGCCGTTCCCATCCAGTGGTTATTTGCTGGCTTCTTTCCTCGTTATTACTCATAAGAGCTGGGTTTCGATAACTAACAAGATTTTTATAAGTTTCTTGTGTTTTCTTACACTGCCTTTAAAGACTCATCTGTGAGGTATTCGGGACAAAAAAAAAAAAACAAACAACCCAGCAAATTAACCACATTTGGGAAACAGCAGAGACGGTCTCTGCGAGTGTTCCCAGTGAGGCAGAATCCCGCCCTCGGATCATTTCACTGCCTGCATGGGTCGGTTGGACTGCAGCACGGTTTCCTTTAAACCTAGCGGTTCCCCGAGCACACACTGAGGATTAAGGAGATCGTGATATGGATGTTCTGGGGAAAGAAAGAAAATCCTACTTTTCGACCAAGAAGTGGAAAAGTAGTTCCTATCCATCAGTTAAATTTGGGCTAGCAGGAACTGAGAAATGCTTCCCCTCCAAGCGCGTAGCAGTGCCTGTAATTCTAGCCTACGGCACTTGTGTTCGTGGCCATAAACCCACAGCAACCTGCAAAACATAAATAGCAAACCACGCTTTGTCTGTTTGTCCCTTGGCATCACGCTTCGCAGCCTCTCGTCCTGTAGCAGCGGACGGAGGAGGAGGCAGCAGTGCAGCAGCTGCGCGGTGTGGGTTTTCCCTGCAGACAGGGATCCCGAGTGCCCCTCTCTGGATAGGTGTGAGAGTATTGGGAGTGCTTTCCTCTTCCTAAGGAAGGATGGCATTCTGTGTCAAGCAGGACTTTGTCAGATAGCTGCGGATTTAATGCCTCCTTCTGTGTAACCGAGGAAAATCCAGCAGCTTCATCACTTATCTGCCCTCCCAGAGGTTAACTGCCGCCCATGATCAGCTTAAGTTCCTTTCTCATTTTTTGCTTTACTTTTAGCACCCCTTAAAAAAAGAAGAGGAAAAAAAAACCAACCCCACAAAACCCCAAGAAAAAAGCTTGTTAAAGATCCGTCTTCAGGGGAAGCAGAGAACCAGAAAGAGGAGAGTCTCTTCTCAGATTGGCCTTGACTCAGTGTAACTGCTTGACCCTGATTTTGAAACAAGCCAAATGTATGTTTGGGAGGTAAAGGGAAAAGACTCCAATTCTGCAACGTGGTAAATAAATAAACGCTTATATATGTATTAAAGAAAAATAAAGCCATTTGACTAAAGCAATAGTAATGGCTGCCATCAGCATGCAAAATGACACATCCCTGAATAATGGGCTGGAGCAGATGGGCGATAATCTCCCTTATTCATACATAAACTGCTCTGTTTTCCAGCTGGGGGCAGTAACAACAATGTTTATAATTAGTGCTTTCTAAACAGTGCACCTAGTGTGCGAAGCCAAATTGGGAGAGCGGGGCTCATAGGCGTAATTAGGAAATGCTACAACAGGGGTAGCTCGGAACAAGCCCTGTTCTGTATTTGTTCATTTTCATCTCCAAGAAGCCAGCAACCACTGCAGTGACCAGCACTGTAGTATAAATAAAACCATTTTGGTTTAGCAATTGTTTACTTTTTAGTGGTAACTGCGAGCACAAATGCAGAGCATATGAAAGGATCATCAACTCGCTTCTATAAAACAGTTAATTTGTCACAGGCCCGTGAAAATTAACCTGAATTCACAAGTATGGCTAAAAATGAAGCAAGTCCAAGGAAAATGTAATGCTCCCTTTGTTAGTATTAAACTATTCATTTCTTTCCCACTCCTTTGATCATCCCTACTTCCTAGCAAGTCTTCTAAAATATCTAATATCTAAACATATCTAATATGTTTAAAAGGCACTGTTTCCTCCTTCAATCAACCAGAAAACCTTTTCCTTTCTCAGCCTCAAAGACTTTTCCCATTCAAAGTGCCTCTAAATCCTAATATTCCAACTGCTCATTTTACATCCTGTTTTATTCCCCATCAGGAAGACAAAATGCACAAGTGTTTTTAAAGTGATGGGACTCCTTGGAGGTACTAAAATTTAACAAACGTTGTAGCCTGTTGTAGCTGTAGCCAGTAAGAGATACAAGGCCTGGAAAACCTTTCAATACAGGGAGCACAAAAAATATAAGGGCCAAATCAATAAATCATTCAGACTCTAAGATGACAGAATAGGCTGAGGTGTTTATTCTTGATAGCCAGGAAAGGCAGCTTTGGGGTGGATGGGTAATGCCAGTGGTGCATTCCTGTGTCCACTCACGCCAAATTATCAATGTGAAGTCAAAGACAGCAGGTATTTATTACCCCTTTCTCATCTCTGAGCAGAGGAATTGGGATTTCTTTTTTTCCTCTCTAGTCAGCCCATTTGCTAATAGATCACTTTGTAAAAGGATTACAAGCCATGCATTTGTCTTTAATAATTTTCCTTCTGTTGGAACTTAGCAACAGTGCCTACAAAAAATCCACGTGGAAGGGATGGCACCTGATTATCCTTTTGAAATATTTAGATATCCTTTCTTAAAAGGAACTTTTCTTTAAAATCTACTTAAGAGAGGCGTTTAACACTTCACGTAGCTCAGATTTTTTGGCCCTTTTGTGACCAAACCAGAATGTTAAAGGTGGAAGTATTTCAAGCCTTACTTCCCCTTAGCCCCAGGTGTTGCAGTGTCCTGAACACAGCCGTATTCAGCTGCGCTACCAGTTCCTCCCAGTGGCAGCATTTTGAAGGCCATACTTTGCATAACTCACCAACGTTTTCTTTCACCCTGCCTGAATTTCCTTATCAGTTCAGATTTATGTCTGAATCTTAACAATGTTTTAGTCTGTAACTGACAAAATGACCTAAATTTTCTGCCTCATCTGGACTGCTTGTAAATATCAAGGGAACACCAGCGTGGGTGTATCTAATGTAAAATATTAGTATAAAATGTTAGTATATAAAAGATTTATATATGTTATTTTTAGCATATCCACTTACACTATATAAAGCTAAGAGAGCAAAATAAAACTCAGGAAATATATGAGAAAGTCATTAATTATCTTATCTATATAATGACAGTAGCAAGGAGACTGGCTACAATCTGTGTGTAACGATGCCATCAATCCTGTAGATCTGAATTCATAAAATCCTGGATTTCTAAAATACAGTTCTCACTGTCCCATTTTGAAAAGTATCTGAATAGCTCGTTTGAAAATCCCTCATTCCAGTCTGTGCTTGGTACCTAATTCCCAGCACTTTGCATCTGTCAAGTTACTTACACCTGTCTCAAGTGGATACAATACACTTTCAAGTCAAAAGTTAAAAGCAAATGTCTTGACAGCGGGCAGAGTAGTTGGGAATTAGGCTTGCTATCTCTAAAGTGCCATTTTTAATGCAGTAAAACCCTTTGTAAACTTAATACTAGTGAAAACAGACAAACATCTAAACTCCTTTAAAAGCTCTTCTCCTGATCTGTGACTAAGAAAACCGCAACTGATTTACAAACTAGAAATAAAATTCACCCTTGCGAACGACTTGGCCCTAGGTCTTCTCCACGTGTAATTGAAACCAGCTGAGGAATCGTGTCTCCAAAAAGGGGGAATGTCAAAGAGTAAACACGAACTTAAATATAGTAATATCAATTCAGCAGTTATATGTGTGGGATACTTATCATGGTATTCACTCACCACTACAGTAAGAAGCATACATCAAATTGATTTGGTTTTCTTTCTTTTTCCTTTTCATGTAAGCAAAATTCCATGCCAGAGGTTACATGGTGCACTGAAGCACTGGCCTTTTGCATTTGGAGGTTTAAGTTCAAATCCACTCGATGGATTTGTCCCCTCGATGTGGTCATTTGCACGTCTCCAAATCACCATGTAACTTGACTTAGTTATGGCTTGTGCCTGAGGGGCTACAAATAAATGTGTCTTTCACTCCTGGACTGAGGTGCATTGCGAAGTTTGAAGCACTCTCCAAGAAGTGTCTGGAATCATTAATCTATCGTACATGTATGGAAATATATGTATGTGTGCATATATATATTTTTATATATAAAACCTGAGAAGCCAATGGAAAACAATACAAAAAAGGCATACCAAAAGGCTGCCTTTTGTGCCCTCGCACTGTAAAAGTTGCTGCTACAGGGAAATCTGCCATTACATATCTCAGTATGTTGAGGTCACTAGCCAAAAGATTAAGGAAATAGGGTAAAATTATCCAGGTGTGAGTGGTTAAATACATGCACAGACCTACGTGTGTATAGAAGAATGCACTGGAAGATAAAGACCAGTGTTGCAATACATACGTCCATTTAATTTCACTCGCTAACAAAGCATTGCCAAAATTGCAGACAAATTGCAAATATGTTCGTGCAGAATGAAAGCAACTGAAGGGAATGGTTCTCAGATTAATGCATGAACAGCTGCATCCCCAGTTCCGTCTCCTAGCCTGTATGAATAATGGATGGGCTAAGAGGCAAAATGCAACAATAATGTTCTTTTATTAATGAAATGAATATATATCTATATTTGGTGGCTAACAGTAAATTAAGACAAGTGAAAAGAAAAACAGTCACTGCTCGCATCCATAAAAAGCAGCTACTTCAGTAATTACTGATCTGACAGAAAGTATCATCCTGCAGCTAAAATAAGGTGCCTCCCTCTGCAAATCCCACACGTATATCAAAGCAGATGTCGTTTTTGAATGTCTGTCCATAAACACGGACTTCAACCTTTTCCAAGAAGAAAAGAATTTGCATGGCTCGGGAGTCCTGCAACGTCTTTGAGTTAGAGGTCAAGAAAAAGATGCTCCCAGTGGTAAAATCCTGGAAAAACTCTAGCTGTCCCTCAGTATTTAGATGAGAGAAGCAATGATTTTACAATAACACCATTTTACTTCAGATGAAATGCAATTCCCTCCCCCCCAAAAATAAAAAAAAAATATAGCTTGTTAACCATTTGGTGCTGGGTGTCAGGATTACTAAATGGTGATGCAAAATACATTAGTGCTTAATGAAGTGCTTCAGACCCATCAGCACCAAACTATTAAAGGCAATCCACTTATCAGCTCCTGGATAAGAAGCTCTACATTTCCTCATATGGATTGTAAGAGGACAGCTGCATAGCTTAAATAAGAGCACTACACTAACATTTTAGTTGCCATTACTATCATATAGCGCTCAAAGTTCTCACTCTCACCTCAAGCTGGGAAAAAAAAATGTCAAAATGTGATAATGAAAATCTGGGCTTTACAGCCCTGTGAAGCATAAATGCACCTCAGATCCTCTTATTATTTATTGAAAGAGGAGCTTAAAGAAGAAATGCCCTGAAAAAATCCGTAATGGACCAATTCATAACCTGGTGAGCCATCCAGTAGTGAATAGTACATGAAATAATCAATTAAATCAAGGCAATGCATATAAGAGGTCTTTGTAACAAAAACAACAATAATAGTGAAAATGCTGATTTTTCGAATGTGCCACATTCACAAGGGGGTACAGGAGGTGAGAGATGCACTACAAAACACATGCAGTCAGTACACCAGTGTATATTGTATTTCCCCTGCATTGCAATGCACTGATCTTCAATAGTTTAAAATTTTCAGAGGCAAAATGTAACTGACCTCGTTTGATGAAAAACCACCTTTGTGCTAAATGCTGAATGCTATCCTGCATGGCAATATAACAAATGCTGGAAGTGCAAAATGTCCCCACGAAGTTGGGAGGAACAAACCCTATCTTGCAGAGGGTCTGTGAGGGAACTGTGACTGCTCTGTGAGTGTCCAGAACTGACCCATTCTGTGGTTCTAACATGTGAAACCCTAAATGTTAGAATATGGTCTAAGTAGTTTTGCTTTCACCAGATCTATAGTCCCTTCTTTGGCTCTGTGACCTCACACAACTTTATTTGATAAGCTTGTTGGGTGAGAAAGGCTCTGAATGTCTCTCAGCCCAGGAGAGGGAACACGTAATGCCATGGAGTATGCAGGCATGGATGGCCTTCTGGATAAAGGCCAGTCAGAACCTGCTTAGGGTGAGACTGCTGGTAAAAATGTGAAGAAAAATGTAGTCTCAAAAAAATTATGGGGAATTTCTGAAGGGTTAAGCAGCCAGAACTGCTTGGTCCTACAAACTGTAGCAAATAGGTGTTGGATTAGGTGGAATGATCAGGGATTTTTGCTTGTTTTGGTTATTGAGGAAAGAAGTGTCTTTACATATATTTAGACAAATAGCCTCCAAAAGCTTCCTTAACGACAGCAGAAAAGCAGTATCTTGGATTTTATTTTTAAAGACATCTTTAAAATAGCATTGTGGTATTTAATTGTCTAACTAGTTCTGCAGTTTAATCATTGTGTCCTTAAAAAAACCAAAACATCCTAGGCTAAACTGTAAAAATAAAATCTTATTCAAGAGTACTCACTTATCAGTAACATGTCTGATTTTAAATACTTCCACTTTTTACATATACATTTACCATTCTCCCGTATTAGACTTAAAATTTTGAATTTAATACAACTATTTTTTATTTATTTGACCAGAAATGTTTAACCTTCTTGGAGGAGACTATCCGTTACCCCAGCATGATGTGATGTGGCTTAAACTTTAAATAAATGCTTATTTCCTGTAAGCATAAAAAAATCTTTTAAATGGAAATCTGCATTTTATAGAATGGTAATGTATGCCATTCTTTTCAATTTTCACACAGTATGTGGTATATTCACTGTGTTTAAATGATCTAGGTATTCTTCTGTTTCACATTAAAAAATAATCAAAAACTGAATTGGTTCAAGGCTGAGAAACATTGAAGGCATTGAAAATACTAATGAGTGCTCTTAACCAAAAGATTAGCAGTAAACAAAGAAATTTTCAGCAGATTGTAACTGTTGGATTTTGTAGCAATTATTTAAAATAGAGGGATGAACTTATGAAAGGTAATTATTTTACCCCCTTAAAGTAGTGCTGTGTAGGTTCTGGACTGAGCAATGCCAAGCAATTTAGCCTAACTAAATCCATTTGCTCTACTAGTTCTGTACTCTCGTCCATTTTTCTATCTCTATTACATCATTATTGAATGCTGATTGCATTATTTTAGAGCATGGATGGCTATAATGCTATTCTGCACCTGTATGATGGATTTCGTTTTCATTTTGTTTTCAAGAATACATTGGCTAGAAATGCATCTCTGCTCTCCTATGAGACCCAAAGTATAACCAGTACATTTTCTAGAGAAATCAGTCATGTATATCTCAAGAGAAAATAATAAATCCTTCAAAGCAGAATAACCTTTTGTTTACATTCTTCTAGATGGAAATTTTCATGCTAGGGAAGAGAATTTACAAGGAGTTAAACCTATTCAATTCTCAACATTATCCTTGCCTCCACTGTGATTACCAAATGCCCATTTGTGTTTTGTGGGTAATCTCATCTGCCTTTTCCCCCTTTTTTTTTTTACCTTTTCCCCAAAAACATGGGCCATGTTTCAAGAAAATAGTCCTTCCTCAGAAAGCAGTTAACTATGTGTCAAAATGCTCTTGCTGAATCAAGGCCATCCTGTTGAACTTGTGTTTTTAGTGACTTCAGGAAAACAGAAAAAAAAACACCCCTAGTTTGAAATCATTGACCAGGCTTGAACAGCCCTTACTGGGTTGCAGCTTCACCTTGTGAATGTGACAGACAAAGCAGAAGGGATGTGGTTAGAAGTTATAGCCATCCTAGTAAGGACCACACTCTCAACGGTGGCAGAAACTAATCCAAAAAGTTAAAGCCCATCAAATAAACATTCTGCTTCCCCGTTTTCTGGATTTCCCCATTCATATCTGGATTCTTCATAAAATTTGCAGACTATCTAATTTGATAGACCCTGGTTAACATGAGGAGGCAGGATAGAGAGGCTAAATGGGTCCTTCCATCAGAGCTCTTCAGCATTCTTCCTAAGAACATCCATTGAGTAGCATGAGGAGGTGTGAAAGAGCTAGGCTAGCTCCCCTCAGTGTTTGTTTTTCCTCTCTTGTCTGACAACTTCATCCAATCCATCTTTGTTAGCCAATTGCACTGACTTGAACATGGGTGAGTGTGTATCAACCTTCATTAGGTCAAATCAAAGACAAACATACATCTCCGCCTCACCTACAGAAACAGATTTATACTTAGACAAGGGTGGGGGGAAGGTCAGTTGGTATTTGGCTTGAAACTCGAATCTACTAAAATATGAAATTAATAGCATCCAGAAGTAGAACATATGGCATCCATATATATGGTACTGTATCTGCTTGATGATGTCAGACTACCTCTTAAGGTTTGGGAAATGCACTTTTTAAAGTGTTTAGCCATGTTGTGGGCTAAACCTTTCAGACTTGACTGAAACAGAACAGGTTTAATTCGGTCTGAACTTTTATTATCCCTGGTATTTGCGGGCCACATAAAAACTCATGGTTTTCATTAGCTTTGCATTTCACACACAGCCTAATTTCATTTATTCTCATTTTATGCCCCTGCCAGACCACCGCTCTTGATAAGGAGAGGCAGGTTTTCCGACGAAGACGCAACCAGGATGTGAGGGGACGTTACAAGGCACAGCAGGCTCCACCTGAACTCAACTCCGAATCGGAAGACTATTCACCAAGTTCATCCGAGACTGTTCGCTCACCTAACTCACCCTTTTAATAAAACACTTTTACTCAAAAGTCTTGGCTTTAACCCTTTGAGACCCTGAAAATCCTTCAGACCCGTGTAAGGTGATTACATCCAATCTGTCCAGCACTAACCGCTGAGATAGTGGAACATAAAAAGGTGCTTACAGAACCTTTGTAAGAATTCTTTCCTAATTAATTGAAATACTTGTTCTCTGTTTAGATTGTAACTTGCTGCTAATATTATCCTCAAAGGGTTAAGGCTATTTTGCTTTTTTTTATTTCAAGATAGAAGCAGTGAATGTTTTCATCAGTGAAGTTAGGAACTGCAGTATGTAATTTTAGCACATGTTAACCCTCTGAGTAAAGAATCAACTTAAGTCTTGACAGCCCACATTAGGGCTTTATTCTGGCTTTTTTGCTTTTATACGCACATACCTTTTATAGGACCCTAAAGTTCCTTGCTAGTTTCGGGCCAAAATGGTACTAAATACACTATTGCTTAGGGACTACAAATATGGGCTTTAAAAACAAAAATATAGTGACATAAACAGTATCTTCCACAGCAGCTCATTCTAAACCTTCATTATGCTTCCTTAGAAAATGGCTGTTGTTGGAGGATATTATGCAGGATCAGTGGGCAACTGAGTTTAGGGCAGCCTTAGAGTTCGCAGAAGATGACATGATGGTGGCCATGAAAGGTTGCTTCCCTATCGTTTGCTGCCAGTGACAATGCAGAGTCTTGGGAAATGGCTTGAGAACATGTTCTGTCATGTAATCATATGTAATGGTCTAGTTGAGAAGGTCCTGTTTCAAAAATGTACAGACATCCTTCCACTCAGCATGACCTGGTTATTCCATAGATAGCCACAGCTAATATTGTGGTGAAATTTAAATATTAAAATTGAGAATTACCCTTAAAACAGCTAGAGTATTTCTGAACTGGGGAAAATAAAGTCATTTAATATATATGTAAAGCCTAACCTGTATTAGTGAAAGTTTTTGTCTTAGAGTGGAGAAACTAAAAATAACTCACCGTTTCTATTTGTAATATTCAATAAAATGAGCATTTACACAGAATATACATATTTTTGGTTTGTTAAAACCTCAACACAGCATTACAGCATTTTCTTTAACCATTATTGTGAAGTTGGCTTCCACGGAAATATTATACTTTGTAGACTTTTGCTTCATATGTTGTAATTTGAAAGAAAAAAAAAAAGTTATTATAAATTAACTCAAAATTTCACTAGAATAGAAAATATAGCTTTCAAAATCCTATTCTAAAATGAAAGATAACATTATTAAAGTCATACTTTCACCTTTTACCCATATAAAATTGACAATATATGGTACTTTCCCATCTAAATCTAAAATTTTGTCGTGGTGTTTTTAAAAAGTCATAAAAATGTGGTTTTCTCTTTCTTCCCCCCTCTCTTTTTTCTCTCTTTCCTTGTCTCTTTGTATTTCGTATCATACAAATGGAAATATCAGTATGCTGCCCAAAAAGATGTGCAGACTTTGCTGATCTTGCTGGGAAGTATAAATAAAGTTTGGAGGAACAGGGCAAGTTGCCCACAGTGCAGTTTCTGTTCTGAGTTGTGTTTGCCCATGGAGCTATCACTACGAGTAGTTGTGGCACTGAGTGTTGGATTTGGTGTAATGCTCTTTTGTGTTTCTAGGTGGAAGTATCAGATGAACCACATTTTAAGAAACACTGGAATTGTTTTGTTTCCCCACTCTTTAAAATGCATCTTTCATTTTTTCAGTCATAAAAATTTATATATTAAAGGCTTTGAAGATTTTGAATATAGGAATTTCATCTTGTGAATTTTCACACAAATGGTACAAGTATCTCATACACTGTGCAATTAACTTGAGCCAGTGTTAAACTAGAAGTGAGATATTTAGTCTAAGTTAGGTCTCCAGACTTTCTTGGTAATACAGAAATGAGCATTTTTGGGTTTGATTCATCTCATCTGTTGTGGTGCACGTTTTAGGAAGGACTCGTGGTTTGATACACCTATTGATCTCATTTCTTTGCCTGTAGAAGGAATCACTGGTAGGAGCTCACATCAGACACCAAACTTAAGATTATTAAGTTTAGTAGAACAAATTTCACTTTAGGAGCCTGATCTCTGAATATACATCCATATGCCAGAAGTCCTGTGTGCATGCATGGTCTCAGTCACCCTAATTGGAACCCATGTTATTAACCTAAGTGAATCAAATAGGTGTCTTGTAGGAGAATTCCATAGAGGCAGGAATTGAAAGGATAAAGGAACTGTCATGCAAAAGTCCTCAAGTTTTAGGATTTGGGAAAGGCTGCATATGTGCCTTGACCATGACTATCCAATCCTAGAGTCCCTGCAAAGTCCCTTAGTAGACGAAGCATAGTCACTGTCATTGTGCTGTCAACGACTGTATTTTAATAACATATGTTTAGGACAGTTATTTTTTGTTCATGGGACCAAACCCTCAGCCAAAATAAATTCTCCCTTCACTTACTTACCTACATCAAGTTATAGTAGATTAGGATCTGGCACATATTTTCCTGCATCACCATCCCACATTGTAGTACAGCCATCCCTTTAGAATAGATACTACTCAACCATATAAATGCAAGACATACATTTGGTAATAAAAAAGTGTCCATTAATACCACATGCTTTTTGACTGTCGGGAAAATTTGGCAGCCTTAAAGCAAAGGCCAATGGCCATTCTTCTTAATTAGAGAGGAAGGTCAGAAGAAAAAAACAATATACATTTCACCTTAAGCATGAGAAATATTACTCAAAACCCACCTGGGAGTTTCCTATCACCTTTGCCTTGCTGGAATACAGGGTTATCATTAAAATAAGATGTTTGGCTCCTTCATCTTACACCATCTTGCACTACTTAAATTGTATGTGAAAATAATCCTAGATCCTGAAATTACTACTCATCCCCAGCATCTTACATGTTTCTGATCTTTGGCTTACGTTTTATGAGCATAACTATAAAAACATTTAAGTTATTTTTAGGTCTGTAACATATTGAGTTTCAAATTGCTGATAGCCTCTTTGTAGGATTCAGGGAAAAGTATCTGAATCTGAAAACTGTTTTAAAAGGAGTTTCCATGGTGGTTTTGAGTACATACACATATCTTAAACATAACCATATACATGTATATATATGTATGGTTTTGTGGAAATAATGTTTGGGGCTTGCACATTAGTATCCACCCCATTTCTTTTCTAATGTCTGAATTCCTGGGAGCAAGTAAGAACAGACTATGTCCCCCCAAAATACTTGAAACATCATTTAAAAAAAAAGGAATCAAAGACAACAGACTATTTCTAATGTGGTGATTTGAGAGAGCACATAGCACACCACATTCACCTTACTGTAATACATACTGGTCCTCCTGACCTCTTTCTTCATTTTCCTTTTGAATCACTGCAATGTATTGGTGCTAAAAATAATTTTAAAAATGCTTGCTATGTATACAAAGCCACTTTCCTCCTGCCAAGCCAGTGTAGTTAACTGAGATGGATGGCCATCATGGTAGGCCCCATCTATCACCAAGGAGATAGAGAGAAGCACTTCCACAGAGCAATTCAGGTCATCTAATATCTGGTCTCTAGAGCTGCCTGTCGGCTGATCTTAATATTAACAGGAGAACAGAACAGGGTCACTTCCAGATTAGTTCCTCTCAGTTAAATGCAAGTGGGGATAACATGGTCTCCAACCTAAGTGCAATATTCTAGTGAGCTTGCATGTGGTAAGCAAACTTTGATGTGAAAATGTAGCAATGGGTAGGTGATAGGTGATAGCATAGTTAAATGGTCCTGAGATGGGCTTCATCTCATCTAGATGCATCCATCTAAGGGTTACATATCTAATCTAAAGCAATCATCTCATCTTCCCTTATAGTTGCTGGAGACTGGCTTCTCTAGTGTACAATTACAATTTTAGGATGGATGAATCTCTTACTGGATGAGGTGGCTAGCCCAAACATATTTAGAACATGACTCATTAAGTCGCAACACATAAATTAATATTTCTGTTAGTTATAATTTTCATAGCATTAATGTACAAAAAATCCAGAGTACTACAGCTATACTCAGAGGGTTAACAGAAAAGCACAAGGCATGCCGATTACATTGGTGTATCAAAACTGCTTTGCTTTTTTAGCCAGTGTTTGCTGATTTTTTTCAGAAAACTATTGAAAATTTTCAAGTTTGAAATAATTTCAGTGTTGTTGTTTAAGGAATTTCTATAACCAAATTAATCTTATTTTTAGCTTAACTTATCACGGGAATAATATGTATCATTGATGCAGTGTAAGTCTGTAGTTATCAATTTTATTAATTCCACAAGTGATTCCAGAAATCTCTCTTTTTTTAAGTACTTACTATAAAGCTTACAATGGTGGCATAGATGACTGAGACTGTCATTCTTATTGGTAAACAAACAATATTGTAATTTCAAAGAAGTCCTAAGAATCAGCTTTTCCGTTTGGTAGTGTACTAGTTAGGGGAAAATCTATCTCATGACATGCATTGTGTAAATCATCTTTGTAGATGAGGATCGTTCATATTAATGAACACATTCTTTTTCCTTGACATTGTAGCAGAAACTGTTTACTTGTTAATGAACAACCAATACATTTATTTGCTTCAGACTGTTAGAGGGGAAGGTGAGATTCCAGTCATTGACAATGTTATCGCTTAACAGTAGCCCTCATCTAATTTAAATGTGGTGCATACTACAATAAGCAGAGCCAAACCTGTGAATAAACTCCTGAAAAAGCCTGGTGGGTCTTTATTCAGTTGAATGCTTGCATACAGCAGAGTGTGACAACAGGAAGGCTTTCAAGAATTGTTGAAACGAAAGCGATATATCCACAAATAAGAGCTAAATTACAATCTTTTCCCTATGGGGCATATATGTTTAAAAAGAATAAAAAAGGAAAGAGAAGAAAAGAAAAGAAAAATTGGCTTAGAGGTTTGCAGCAGTACTATATTACCACGGGGCAAGTACATTAAATCATTGTTATTTGCTAGCCTGGGGTGTATGTTAGAAAATGGCATCTTTTTTATTTAGTTTAGATTGTGGGCAGGGAGAGCTTTCCTGATGTTGTTGCAGCGTCTGCCAGTGCTGCCAGGGCTAAGGCTGTGTTAGTATTTCCATTATAACCTCTTATTCTCAAAGGTTTTTAATTTGATCGTAAAAATTGGCTTCGGGCAGAAACTTGGCATACAATTTTTCAGCTCAGAGTGGTTCTTTTCCTAAAATATGAGGGAAATCGGCTTGACCCCATCGACATTTATATCCTAACTGTACACAAACATTCCCGCACAGACACCAGTCAGGGTGCCTTAAACAAAGGCCGATTTATGCAGCCGATTTCAAACGCAGTACGTTTCCAAGCATATCTCGCAGGCCTTAGCTACAAAGCTGACAGCTCAGAACTTTTGGGCATTTGGAAATGCGGGGAGAAAACTCGGTTATCAAGAGCAAAAATGTTCCACATGTGGGATGGTTTTATTCCAACGTGACGAGCATTTAAAGTCAGCGGGGTAGTGGGACTGTATATGCATCCTATGCAGCACTTGTGTAACTCCTGAAGCCCTTAGCGTAAGGCATTCCATGTAGCAAAAGTGAATAAGCTGCATTTCCTGTAACCCTGGGAGAGGAAGCACTTTGTCCCGTGCTTGGGAGCAGCACCATGGACAAAGCTGGTGCGCCACCAGCCAGAGAAGACCCAAAGGAGCATGTTTTCTCTTAAAGAAAAAAAAATAATAATAATAGTCTGAATAAGGATTGAAAGCTCGCACTGAATGAGAAAGGTATTCAAAGCATCTTGGAAAGCAGAAATATGGAATCATTTGAAAATTAGGAAAGTGCGAGGAGACACTATAATGAATCCCTGTGCAGAGCCAATGGTCTGCTAATCTGGAGCAAATTTACAGCTACAAACAGGCATAATTAATATACAAATCAAGCACACCCAGCAGCAGCTGGAATTGAAATCCTATTTCTTTTAGCAAACATAATGCAGACCTCTTCCTTGTAGATTCACTAAATGGGACCGTGTGTGGCTGTTTGAAGTTTTGCCACATAGGGGCTGCTGGGGAAATTAGGTGTTCAAAAAACGACTGTAAATTATTATTATTATTTTTTAATACAGATCCCACAGCATGCTTCTCTCGTAACAGTTCCTTTTTGGAAATGACAGCTTTCAAAAAGTTATGTCTAGGCATTTTATACTTGTCTGCATATATACCTGGATAGCCCATGCCAAACATCTTCAATAAAAACGGAGTTGCCATAATGAGGCTGCGCTTTGTATTACCTGCAGATTTCTGTGACTGTGGTAAGGGAAAGGGATGCCTTCCTAACCCTTCCTAATGACTAACTTGAGTTGTGAATTGCAGTCTACCTAAGAGCATGGGGAGGGGTTGTCAGGGTTTGGGCATCTTTTTGGCATTCATCTGCTCAGGTACCAGGGACACAGAAAATGTCAGGAAATGAAACCCATACCTCCAACACTGCTGCATGTTCTGTCACGACACAAGTGAATGTCAGGATGGATAAAATCATTGCTTGTGCTAAACGACTGAGCTGGGGGAAAAAACATGTGGATAGAAATGAGCCATGATGAATTTAGCCTGGCATTTGGAAGATGACTTCTGATTGGCTGATCAAACAGATTTTGGAGCATTTTTTTCTGATAAGAGTGTTGGAGTCAAGAAACACTAATTAATTTTCAAGTGGAACTTGGTCTGTGTATGAGAAACTTTCTTCTTGAGGTGTTTCTGATATAACCTAGGTGTTTCCTGCTGTAGGAAGAGATTGGACTCAGAAACCCAGAAGAAACCTTGTATTTCTACATTCCTAACAGGTTTTAAAGCTAGTGATGAGAGTTATTCATACAATATTAATTACAAGTGCCTGGAGAAAAGAGAGTGGTGGTGAAAACGAAGCCAAGCTTATTTGTCCAGAGCTACTCTCAAGATGATCTGAAATTACTGTTACATCTGTTACTACTACTGCTACCACCATTGCCGTTCAAAGGTAATGACTTACCTGGGTATCTCCCCATTAGGAGCCCGCAGTGTTTATCTTCAGCATCTGCTAACAAGAGAACTACCCTATATGAAGTCCTCTGTGAATAACAGCAGTTCTACATTTTTTACTTTTATTTTTTGAGCCAACAGCTATTGAGTCTGGGTGTCTGTGATATAGTGAGTTTCTGAGATTTGATAGGAATGTCCCTTCCAACACAAGTGGTTCTATGATGTTTCTATGACAAATGAGAAAGTGGATGGTTTGGAAGATATGTAAAATGGAATTGAATGTAAAATGGAATTGCTGGTGCTGCATCTTACAAAGGGGAGTGACAGATTTTTTTTCTCTTCAGCAAATCCAAAAAAAACAAATAAGCCTTTAAGACACAAACTGAACTCCTGACAAATGGGTGTCTCAGCTTGGTGTAGTCTTCGTGAAATTCTTTGTTAAATTAATTCAGTATAATTGAGAGTTAAAACTTAAGGTGGGTAACCTCAGACCTTGACAACTTCTGTTGCTGGTGGTTCAGGGGTGGGAGGAATCAAACTGATGTTAAAAACAGAAGTGGTTCTGGGGAGGCATTGCCAGAGAGAAAGGAGGAGGGGGACTCCCAAGTAATTCCCAGAGGCCAATTTATCACTTGCCATTTGTGCTGATCTTCTCTGTCTCATCTGAGGGGAAAAAAATTACTCAAGCTGGTCCAAGGTTAAAGACATATTGGCTATAACTTATTTTTTATTTTATTAAGGAATTAATAACAACCTTTTATATTCTGCCTGAAAGAATATTGTTAAAGGATTAGTTGAGTGTGAAATTAAATATCACTTTTCTCATGCATGCTAAAAAGCTATCCACAGAACTGGTGCTTTTGAACAAGTTTCAGAGTGATTTTGATTTAGAAAAACTTCATTTTTATGGAAAAATAAGGGATTTATGAATTGAGGTGTGGTCTGAGTGACGTAGATGAATCTTTGTTTTCCAGTATACCAATTGCATGTTTTCTAAAAGATGTGTATTGCTGCAAAATTCAAGGGGGAAACCAAAGGGCATTTTTCAAGTCCTGCCATTTATGCTAATACATGCAAATGAGCAGGAATGGGATCTGACATTATCACCTTAACTTGTGTGCTAAGTTTTTAAGAGGGTACTTAATTTTATGTTAAATATTTGCTCTAAAATGGTAATAAAACACAGAAAATGACAAATCACTTAATACTTCAGCTATAGTCTCAACTTTTAATGAGCTCATGTTTCTTGAGCAGAGAAACATCACAATGTATTTCAATTCAGTCATCACAATCAAGCCGCTCAGGACTTACGTCTGGCTGCATTCCTGAGGGGCTGTGCATGGGCTTTAAAAATTAGTCATGCGGCCACATCCCAGTGATCCCACATAAACCTCTGCAGCCAACTGAGCCTTGATAAGCAAGATTAAAAAAAAAAAAAAAAAAAAAAAAAA
>PPHD01010669.1:7566-19450 GCA_002909625.1 Bambusicola thoracicus
AGAGAGAGAGAGCATAAAAAAAATTCATTAATATCATCAGGGATTAGGAGGCTGATTAAAGTGTAGCTGTTAGCGTATGCAAATGAGCGATAGGCATTTATCAGAGCCTGTGCAAGCTGTCTCAGAGCTGTAAAGCCCACGTATGTTTTTCAGCTGATTAAAACAGTTTTAAGTTCTGGAGGATTTTTTTTTTTTTTTTTTTTTTTTTTGAGAGAGAATAAAAAAAAATTAAAAAAAAAGCCACCATCATCTATCCTTTTCCTTTTGGCTAAATTCCTCTAAGTGCACTCCAACCATTTCCACTTGAATGCACTCACTCTCCCTCTCTCTTTCTCTTTCGGGTAATGAGAGTTTGGGAAGAAAATGAATGCAAACGAAGCGCGGGGCTTACGACAGCTCTCTCAGCTCCCCATGCACTTGCAGAACAAGGCTGTCGGAGGCTGCACCCCAACAGCACCTCTGAAATGTGTGCGTGTTGTGATGCTGCATCCCAGCCTGGCTCAGGCTCTGGGGAGAAGAAATGGGCTGCGGGCTCTTCTTCACCTCCCCGCTCTCCTCCAACTTGGATGGCAAATGAGGCTCCATCCCACTCACTCTCAAAGTTGGGGTGAAGGACGTGCAAAACGACGAAGGAGCAGCATCAGAGAGGGCTGAAGCTGGTCCACGCGCACATCATCATATTTCCTTTTTCTGCATCCCACGCTCCACTGGATTTTGTTGCGCTGGCCAAGGTTTGCCAAAGAGATGGTTTGCTGTGGGGTTGCCTTTGCTTTGGGGTCCCCACTGGGAGTCCTCCAAACGGTCGATCTTTGTGGTCCCCTCCAACCAAAGCCATTCTGTGGTTCCATTCTGTGACTTTTCAGAAAACACTGACAAAATTTAGCGCTCCCACACTCCTCGGAAGGGTCATCCAATGTAGAAGCTGAGATCTGTCTTCTCTTCTGCAACCTTCCAAGGAGAAGCAAGTAGTAAGAAACGTTTCCAGTAATTTATTGAGATGTCTCTTTGTTGCTGTCAGTAGCAGGGCTTTAGGCACTTCAATGCTGCGTTCCAATTTGGTCCCTTGACCATAATCTTAGTAGTCTTTTTTTGTTACTGATCAGAGGTTATCTCTTCAAGCTCAGCTCAAGACTTTTGTTCCTCTTCTCATGTTGTGCTTGAGAAGGGAATTTCCCAGCACTGGGAGGCAACAAGTGTAGCCCTGGCAGGATGCTTCAGGAGGGAGGTGACTGGTGGAGGGGAGATACTATAGAAAACTCTGGAAACATCCAAGAGCTGGGCAAATCACAGAGGATATGGCCAAGGATCCTTTGTGTGTGTGTGTGTGTGTAATTTTTCATGGGGATCCAGATTTTACCGTGTGGATCATTGACTTTCACGGGGTATGTATCATGGTGAAACGCCACTCAGAAGAGCAGTTTTAAGCTGACGGTCTGCCAGCTTTTCCATTATAAGCTAACAATGGTATTTAACGTGGTTGTAACTTTGCTGTAAAATTTTGCTCCATTGAAGCTTGGCAGACAAGGTCCCTGCCCAACAGCAGGTTTTTGTTGTTGTTGTTGATGTTGTTCTGTTTTGTTGTTGTGCATTTGGAAGTAAATCAGCCTGGCCATTTATGTTCTAAAAGATTACCTCTTCAGAGTCCCAGTCTCTCATTCTTAGGCTGGGAAAAGCCCCCAGCGCTGCAGGGAGAATGCATACAGCATAGAGGAAGGGCTTTGTGCCCGTCATTGAACAGCAAAACCTTAGAATAATTGGGGAAGCGCTTCGGCAGGTCCTGGACCACATCCCATCCCATATCCCCCTGCAGAAGGCTGGTAATTCAGTGCTGCTTCATGCCATTCATTGACAACCCGTCCAACACCAGGAAGAAATTCTATCTCTGTGTGGAACGTATCAAGACAACAGAGCAGGGCCAGCTTGTGAATGACGTGGTGATGTGCAGTGATACAGTTGTGCTGGGATGCATAGTTGTCTGTATGTGGGATGGGTGCTGTGTTTGCTCCAATCCTGGGGAGCTGTTGTACAATCCCTGTTGCACAGAGCTTGGAGAGACATGAAGGGTGATGCTGGGAATTGCTACCTGGCAGGACTGGGCTTGGTGGCAACGGGTAAGACAAAACAGTGACCAGATAAGTATTGAGAAACTCCATTCAAAAAATACAGGGGAAACCATATATCACGAAGGAAAATCCAGCAGTTTCACGCTGAAATATTTCAGTATATCACATCAGAAGTCCATTCGGTGGCTCAGGTATCCTACAGTGATGGGTGAAGAGCCAACTCTACTGAGAAGTGGCAGGTTGCAAGAAGTGCTTGATGCTCACTGTTACTACAGAGTTGGATTCTGGAGCAGGTCATTATCTTGGTCATTATCTGACTTTGCAAGTGTCCTGTAAGTAAGCAGGATGATCAGCTCTGGGCATCACAGACCTGCAGAGGACTCAGAAGAACACGGGAGCTGGACATGGAGCTGATGAGTGACATTAGGATTAGCAAGGATAAGATAATGGCAGCAGGCTGAGGGCAAGCTGGTGTCTCACAGTGGCTTTATTCTCTATTCCTTTTCTCTTAACTAAAGAAGCGAGAAACTACGACTGCATTATGACCACAAGCCATAAAGGTAGAAGGAGCTGACACTGCTCCCAGGAGAGATCCTGCTCCCACCTTAAAGCCGGTGTGAAGTTCTGATTGTGCCACATCCAAAATCAAGCAAGGAAACAACAAAGGCTTCAAGACAGGCAATACAAATACTTCCAAGTGTGGCTAGAGTGATGATATTGTCTCTGTTTTTTTCCCGGGAGAGAATGAATAGGAAATGAAATGACTGTAATAAACGGCATAAAGAAGGTCAAGCAGGCAATCACATTTTTTTTTAGACAATTACAAGAGTGTCTCATTCAAAGGGACACTGAATAAACTTGAAAGGCAACAGAACTGAAACTGATAAAAATACACTTTTGTGAGCAATTCATACACAGCTTAGGGGATTCATTGCCCCAAGATATTGCTGCTACCAAGTTCTCCAGTTACGTTACACAGAAAAAAACCATTACAAAATATATAAACCTCCACGTTCCATGACTTAGGGAAGCTTATTCCACAGCAGGTTTTTTTTTTCTTTCCTTCTTTTCTCCCTCACCACCCACCTTGCCATTCCCAGCCCAGACATACTGTGTGCTGAATGAAGCATGCAAAATAGCATGAAAACTCTATGTAACAAGGAACCTTCGCCCCATGCTCATGCATGAGAAAACACCACCTTAATTATCATAGAACTGTTTGAATTGAGGTGGACCTTTAAATGTCATGTAGTCCAACTCCCCCACAATGAACAAGGACACCCACAGCTCCATCAGGTGCTCAGAGCCCCATCCAGCCTTACCTTGGGTGTCTGCAGGGATGGGGCATCCACCAACTCCGGGCAACTTGTGCCAGTGCCTCACTACCCCTGTTGTAAAAAACTTCTTCATTATGTCCATTCTATACCTCCCCTCCTTTAGTTTGAAACCATTTCCCCTTGTCCTGTCACAGCAGACCCTGCTGAAGAGTCTGTCTCTTCTTACAGCCCCCCTTTAGATACTGTCAGGCCACGCTCAGGTCTCCCCAGGGCCTTCTCTCCATGCTGCACAGCCCCAGCTCTCTCAGCCTGACCTTGTAGGAGAGGTGTTCCATCCATGGCATCATTTCTGTGGCCCTGCTCTGGATTCACTCCAACATGTCCGTGTGCATCCTTTACTGAGGACTCCACATCTGGATGCTGCATTCCATTTAACAAATCCTCCGTCCTTCCCCTTACAGCACTTAATATTTTTGGGGTGCATAGCTGCATGGAGTCCTGAGGTTGAAAAGTGATATTGTTAAGTAACAGCAATCAAACTATTCAGAAACATACCATTTTAGCCCAGCCACCTGGCAGGCCGTGGGACGGTGCAATGAGGCAGTGCAATGGTTGCCCACTTGGTATGTGATGTTCAGGGGAGGTCTGGGATGAATTTCTTCCTGCTGAGCCCCTCTGCATGGCAGCATGGAGACGTGAGTAACTGCTGAGACTGGACGGGAAAAGAAAGGAGCTCGGGAAGAAATACAGCTCAACTCCTAAGCATTTTTGGACCTCTCCAGTGACTGGCTGCAGCCTCCTGGAGGTGGCAGATGAGATTGGAGCCCAAGATGTATTGCAGTCATTCTGCCAAGGAAGTGCTAACAACAGGAAACACAATGCAAATATAATCGAGGTCATCAGCCCCTTTTCCTTGCATAAGTGCTTAAATATGTGCTTGTATTGCAGTTACTTAACTGTAATTGCTCGGGGCAAATGTAAGCTCAGGTCTTTATGGTCGCTGAGCATGTATTCTTCTTTCAGGTGATATATTGGTTTCTGGCCCTCCTTGAGCACGCCCTGTAAATATTTACGTGCCTCCAGTCAACTGGTTTGTGTATTTATTCAAAGAGATGACTCTTACTATGCAAGGGAAGGAGTTTTTCAGAGCTCCTTATGAATGTGTTGCAAACTGCGTGGTTGGTACAGGGACAGTGACAGATGCTGGTGGCACATCCAAGAGATGCCTCTCTGCTGGAGGGATCTGAAAGGAATGTTGTCTTTGCTATAGGTGGGGAAAACCTTTTGTGAGTAACCACTGGCTGATGTTATCGTTGCCCCCTTTGAAAAGACACTGAATACTCACTGGTGTCACTGAGCTCGGCTCCTCCTTATCCCTCCAAACAGCCCAGCTATTTCCAGCCCTCCTGAACCTGGCAAGGAGCGGCGCTGACAGTGTTAACAAGGATGAGGAGATGGTTTTTACAGCCAAGTGCACTGCAATGGGACAACAGAGTTGCTAAAGAGTATTTACCAAAAGGCAGAATGCTTGTTAAAAAAACCATATCCAAGTGCACATAATTAACACAGCATATCATGCTTTCATTTTGCGGCTTTCTTGATAACTTCTGGCACAGCTCTCTGGCAGGGAGAGTGTGGGTTAGTGAACAAGCCATCCATGTGTCCTTTCCCATCCTTGATTTGCCAAAGAATTGGATACAGCCCCAGCTAAGCTTTGTCCTGGCTTAATGAGTGGATGCAAACAGCATACTTATGTTTTACCCACATACTTATGTTTTACCCAAATTATACCTTGCACCATGCAGACCAGGTCAGAGGAAAGAGATACTGCAGGCAGAGTGAAGAGGACATGGTGTTCACACAAGCCACATTGTTGAGCATACCTCCTTGGTCTGCACAGCTGCAGCACCTCTCGTCTCCATTGCATGCAGTGCCATGTTGGGTAGAGCTGCTCAATTGTCAGGTTTGTCTTTGCAAACATTGGAAGAAAATGATGCATGGATAAGGCACACAATTTTGAGACTCAGGAAATGATGTCTCTCAGTCTAAATGCATACTGACCTGCTCTGACTACCACTACATTGTTGTATTTGAACATTTTCCTTGGCCTTTTTATACGAAAAGTTTTTTAGGAGGACATCCATGCTTCCTTCCCTTATTTCCCAGGCTCCTGAGGGATTCTGCCTGGTTTGCCTTGATGCAGGGGGAGAAACACTATGGTCCAGCCTCAAAATCTGCACGGATCTGGGGCTCACTGTGGAACACAATGGAAACACACAGCTCTGGCATCAGTCTTATGCAGACCCATTTCTCACCCTCTTTTACCTCTTCCTGGCATCATTTTGTTGCACAGGGGAAACACGTGAGGTGAGGCTGTACATGACAGCAGGTCCCCTGGAGTATTGCAGGAGGTCCTACAGGGTTCCAGGAAGCTGTGCATGGTCCTAAGCCACTCAGGAGCACTGCAGTGTACATTGCCAGCCTTCAGAGTAGGTAGGATGTGGCTAAGGATGGGATGGATAGAAGAGATGGGATAGGATGGGATGGGATGGGATGGATTGAAGTGGAATGGAGTAGAATGGAATGGGATGGGATGGGATGAGATGAGATGAGATGAGATAGATGAGATGAGATGAGATGAGATGAGATGAGATGAGATGAGATGAGATGAGATGAGATGAGATGAGATGGGATGGATGGGATGGGGTGGGATGGATGGGAAGGTCTCTGTTTCTGAGTGTAGCTGATGCCCTAGAACAATCAGCTGGGCTTCTGAGTCTATAGTGCTAAATACCCAGTGAAGTCTCAGGGAGGTGTGAGGGCTGTGTGATGCTGGCTTGGGTGCAAAGGCAGGCACACAGAGCTCAGACAGCTTCTGTGTCATCCCCAGCGGATGGATGATCCTTTCTCACTTGAAATGCTTCTTTCAGCTAATACGTGTCGCGAGTAGTTTAGCTCTAGTTTTGCTGTATGGCCTTTTACAAATTCAATTACAAACCACAGTCAGAATCGTTTTCAGCTAATATCTTGTTTGTTAGGGTTTTGTTTTGTCCTCATTGAAGCCCAAGATGTCCTTGTTCTAAGTCATAGCATCTCAGGGCCTCGCTACCTTTGCGTGGAACACTTCTGGTGCTCTAAAGATACCAAAAGGTTTTAATTACGATTAAGCCAAGACATTTCTGCAGTTTCTTGCTGTAAATAAACAGCCTGTTTTGGATAATGGAGGTAATGGTTTGCATTTCAACTCTACTTCTAACCTCTGATTTTCGCTTGTAACATTTTATGTGGTTAAATCAATTTTTTCTGCCATTGAATGTAGCCTTTCTTTTTAAACAAACAAACAAACAAACAACAAAACCTCAGATGTAAGCATGTGTTTCATCACATCCTTGCTCGCCAAGGACATGCCTGTTGTAGTTTAACTAGGCTGCAGTCATGCTCCCTTTCAGAGGGGTCTGGAGTTGATAGGAGAAATGTTTGCTGTGTTCTCATGTTGCTGTCGAAGAAAGCAGACGCATCACTGGTTTATTAAAAGCCAGGTGTGAATGAGAGCTTTCAAAAGGCAATGGCACGAGATGGCAAGGTGAGATGCGTTTGGTGAGGTGCTGTGTGTAGGCAGGGGCTGGGGCTGTGCAGACCTCATAGGAGGGTGATTGAGAGCCCCAGGGCAGGGCTGTGCTCACTTATACTCTTGGTTCTAAAGAGGCTTTAGTAGGGCAAAGGGACTCTCCCACTCTCCCAGGTAGGGAACTAATCGTGGTTATTTCAGTGTAGGGGAAACATAATACATATCATCAGTACAACCTGTCTTAAGCCAGCGAAGGAGTTATCATTATAGAGTATTTCCATTTAGGTCACTTAAAGCCTCGATTAATTAAATACAGCTATGTGATTTCTTTCTCAAACTTAATCCCCAATCCAGATTTTTGATTAAAACACACACAGTTTGAATCAGCTCCTGACAGTGACCTCACTGTGCTTTTCAAAACAGTTGTTGCCATTGCCTCCAGTTTTTCTTTCTTGAAGGCTTGCTGAGGTTGTCCCTGAGCACTGCTCTGCATCCCACCTCAGGTGCAAATGTCTTTTTTTCTGGCTATCTCTGCTGCTCCATCCTCCCATGGCTCTTCTGTGATGAGCAAAGACGCAACCCAAGACTGGTACAAAGGGAGAGAGGGGGATGCTGCTCATTCTGCTTGGGGGTTGCATAAGGATCTTAGCAGTGAATGGCTTCAGATCGTAGAATCATAGAATCATGGAATGTCCCGAGTTGGAAGGGACCCATAAGGAATGTGGAGTCCAACTCCAACTTTTATGGAGTTGGTTGGTCCTTCCTTGCTGGCAGATGGACAGCATCTCCTGCTGTAACTCTATTAGAGTGTATATGTGAAGGACATGGAGCTCCTCACTGTTGGATCCTAGCTGTTGCTGTTGATGTTTGGTGACCTCTGGTCACTCTCGAGTCAGGTCATAGCTGAATTTAGCCTATCTCCTCCAAACCTTGGCCTACAGGCAGATAAGAACAGAGACGCAGGGAATTTCTATAGACGTATTCACAGATAAAGTACCAATTCCAGAGCCTGTATGGACAGTAAAGGATGACATGTGTATCACTTTAAAGACCTGCCTAGCCCACTTCTCCAGGACAGAACCTTTAACTCTTTCTTAAGCCAATAATCAATGAGTATCTAATTTGTTACACTGACATTTTTGCTGGTTTCATCTGAATGAATTAATTAACAGCAGAATGCTTCCTTTAAGAGTGAGTGGGTCTCAGCGGACAGATAAGTTTTGACCTTTGTTGAGAAAACATCTAAGTGAGGTTAGGGCTTGGATCTTGTTGATTGAAGATCTGATGTATCCAGGAACACAGTGGTCACAGCAGGGTGGCTGGAAGTGGCTGAAAGTGGGAAGAGAAGGAGTTAAAAACAGAGCAAGAGCCCACCCTGATCCTCTTTCCTGGCTTGGAGATCCCCCTGCCTTAATCTCTGCAGCTGCAGCTCGCCCAGGAGGCCCTGGGACCTGCACTCTGCTAATTGAAGTGCATTCAGATTGAGGCTCTCTCCGTGCGGAGTGCAGCTTCCCTTTATGAAGCATCACCTCTAATGAACCTCGTGTTGATGTTGATGTCAGATAGGGTCGGAGTGAAAAGAGAGCAGAAGTATTATCAAGGTACACAGCTTTAGTTGCTTCTGGAGCTCTTCAACTGAGCTTCGTCAGTAGGGCTTACTGTTGAAGGAAAGAGAATGGAAGTGAGCACAGTGAGTACACAGTTTATTGCCTGCAAGAGATGGTTGAGTTGTCTTCCTGTTGGTATGAAGGTTGGTACGAGCAGCTGGACAAAGCCTGGGCTGCTTCTCCACCACCTCTCACTAGGCTGGCTGCTGTGCCTAATGCACCCATCCACATTCCAGGAACCAAGCGAGCCCATGCTCTGATGGGGACACATGGAAGCCTCCAAGGGAATATTTAAACACCCCATTCCCGACTTCAGTGACAACAGCGGTTTCCAGAGTGGTCTCAGCCTGAAGTGTAGGACTGCTGGTGGCAGGTCACCGTGTCCATGGCCTTGACCATCGAGTTCACTAAGACCTGAGGTTACTCCTAAAGCCCCACAGCCAACACTTCCTCTACACAAAACCCACACTAGCTGCCTCCCGGGCTGCCCTGACTCACCAATGAGGTTCTCAGGGGGCTGTCACCAAGTGGCACATCTCAATGTCACCCATGTTGGGGGCCACCAGTGGGGATACATCCAACAAACAAGCCCCTCCGCTTGCAACACTGCAATGCTGGCTGATGGCACAACTTCTCCATCCCCATCCTTTGGGCTTATCCACGTGCCCATGGATTAGCACCACCAGGAAAGCTTTTTTATGCCTTCATCCTCATCTGCTGCCAGGAGATCTGGTCTGACTGCTTTTGCTTTAAAGTGCCTTGCATCGGTATATAGCTATTTATGGTGCCTGTTTGTGCTCTCCCAGCAGTGTAAATCAAGATTAATTCCACTGAAGTTTATGGAGTTACGCCAGTGTAAAACCGACTGATAAGAGATTCAGGCCATTATCGTTGGGTTTGTTCACTTGTTTGTTTGAAATTATATGTGTTGCTGTGCAATGATAAAACACATGGATTCAAAGGCAGGTTCACTGCAAAATACAACTCAAAAGGTTTTTGACTTCACATAATACAGCAAAACAATCACTTACAGCTGTTCATATTTTACCGTGGTGTGGTATCTCAGAGTTTGGAGAGCTGACGTCTCTCTTGTCCTTGCTTTTGCATCCACATCCCCATATCCTTAAACACAGTGGAAACTGAGGCAGCGCCCCTCTCTATATGCTTCAACATATACTGTGTCCTTGGGTCTGAGGCATGGCAAAGCCACTCTTTTTATTCCCTTATGTTCTACAAAGTGAATGGCCAGTGGATAAATAATTCAGGTTTCTTTCCACGCTATTCCTAAAGAGATTTCAGCTGACATCTGGTTGCATGCACCTAGTATCAATGCAATTTTCTCTTCTTTGTAGGAACTGTAGTTACTGTTCTTTCACCTCCTGCCCGATTCACATTCACCCTGCTGAGCTACCTTCCTTCCTGCCAGCTGTCTGCTTGGAACAACCTGTCAACCAGCATCTGCTAGTTCCCAGCACATCCCTGAAGCGATGGCAGTGCCAACACTTTGGTTCCTCAAACACAGAGCCTCCTGAAGAACCCCAAGCTGTTGACAGGTGGGTTTGCTCTTACGCAAATACACATTAAAATACTGGGATTCAATTTTATGCCACTGTTAATAATCCGACCATTTGCATGTATACATGCAATTCTTCTCATTCTGATTTTAGCATGACTAATGCATTACGGTCTAGGTTGATGTTAGTGAGCATTTTGCTCTGCAAAGTTGAGACATCAGGAAAAGTTGAGATTTCAGGGCCGCTCATGGCTTCTTGTCTGTGGTCACAATGTATGGTGCTCTTCCTCCTTGGTTAGGCAGAAGTGGTAGTGGAGGTAACGATGAGATGGTTTGATATTCTCTCATCTTTTAGGACCCCTCCACCTGGATGCTGTTGACTTTGGTGCTTGACTCTCACCCTCTTGCTGGCTTGGAGAGGCTGAGTTCTGTCCGTACAGGGTGATATGGGGTCTTGGTGCTCCCCCAGCCGCCCATCCATCTTGGGCTGCATTTATGGCCAAAGGATGGTTGGCATTGCTGCAAGCTTTGCCAAGCCAACTTAAGGAGCAAAACAACACCAGCCCTTCGCTAGCAACACATTTCAGTCCCCACGCTCTCCTCGATAACCACTGTGCACTGGGTGATAATTCTCCCCCTGGCACGGACCACATCCCCTGTGTCCCCACCTTACCCCACCTCACCCGGCACCCACTCCCCCTGCCTCGCTGCTCGCCTGTCTAATGTTCTCCCCTTACAAATTTCATCTTGCTGCACTGTGCATCCGAATGATTCCGTGATGGAGTGCACGGGGAAAAAAAATTATAATGCCATTAAAAGTTATCATAAATTTCAGATCAGCATCACTTTTAATCCGATACACAATTTTACTGCCTCTATAAAGCAGGTGATTTGCAGTGGTCTGAGGCGTCTCCTGGCGCGTTTTACTTCTTTTTAAATTAAACACACCAACTTTGTGCTGAATTCAGAGTGCGGACATAAAAACGGGGGTAAAAAGGAGAGGGAAGGGACATCAGATGGGAATTGCAATTGAATCTTTATATATGCCATCTTGGTACTGTGGTACTAAATATAGTGCCAGGTAAATAGATGTGCTGAAATATTCAGAATAAAAAACAAATGTTCTGATAGCAGAGAAACGGAGCATGGAAAATGTCTCCCTTGATGCTGTGCTTATAGAGACTAAAATGCTGTTGTTTAGAGCACTATACTGGAAGACCTTGCATATCTCTTGCATTAAATTATAGGCTGTGTACACATGGAGTTCTATTTTATTTTGTGTACTATGTGGTTTCTAACCCCACCACGGAGCAAGCACTGAACCCAGAAAATCTAATTAATATAAATACGACATGGTGCCATTCCTGCTACGAAGTTTTTAGGAGTGGAAATGTAAATAGGTGGTGCTTGGTGGAGAAGCATTTGGAATTAAGGTCAATGCTAAGGTAATTATGTTCCAGCTGTGAACATTTCGCCTGCTGGTGAGCCTGTGGGTGTCACCAGGCCACTGTGACCACCTGGTGGTGGCTGACCCAATGCACATCTTCTGCAAACACACCCAGATCTCTCTAGAGCTCTCAAAGCAGTGAGAGCAATCTGTCCCCAGGTTGAGCCAGCCACGTGCTAACAACGTATTGAAATGCCATTTCCACATTTCTAGGCACACTGAGAAAGATAAAGATGGTTTGGGGAGATGTCTTTTGCCCCCCCCTCTTTTTTAATGGCCTCTTCACATCAAGCCTGAATGTTCCCCCATTGCATTTTGGCAATTCTTCAGCCTCTTTTCCCCTGTGCCATTTGCATACACCGCACTGGGTTGTGAGCCAGGAGGAGAGATGGCCCTTGCAGGAGACACC
>PPHD01010670.1:0-19449 GCA_002909625.1 Bambusicola thoracicus
TTCTGCTTCTGTTCTCGGCCTATGGATTAGTACTAATAGTATCTGAAATAAATATCCAAACTTATCCGTACCTGCACTTTTCCTTCCCATTTTGGTAATCCTATGCTACCCCTAAATGTCAACTTTGAATTAGCACTCATATCAAACTATGATGTCTTCCAAATAGAAAGCTCTCCTTATAAAAACAAAATTCAAAAAACTAATCAACTTACAAGGAAAGAAAACATAACTTCCAATCATCAATTCAAAACAGTTCTTTAAGTTCAGCCTTAAATTAACTGTTAAGTAATTCACAGTAAATACAAAACACTTTATAGAGTTTTCTGCCACACACTTGTACTTAATTGACTGCCATGTGGCAACCAGACCATTTTCATCTTTTGAAGATGTTTAGTTGCTTTAGTTAGAATGAAGAAGAATACTTACCAGTATTTTGGAAGTATAAGCACAATTAACAGAAATTCCTGTGACAAGGTAACCCATGATATTCTCTGGAATAGCTTCTGGTGCTGGAATTTTTTTGTAATGCTTTTCACTGATGTAAGCTTGGACCACTGTCATCCTGTTCATAGTCAATGTTCCCGTTTTATCTGAGCAAATAGCTGTTGCATTACCCATTGTTTCACATGCATCCAGATGTCTCACCAAGTTATTGTCTCTCATCATTTTCTAAGAAAATAAAAACAGTTAATAGCCAGCCATAATGTTCACTCCCCATTTTTGTAATTCTCATTTAGAGAGTTCAGTTTCAGACAGCAGTTTGAGAACGTGCTCATCTTTTACGTTAAGTTCTCTGGCTGGTTGCTGTAAGGATTCCCCTACGTCTATCATGTCACGGTAAGCATCAGCGTGACCTAAGAGCTCCTAAACAGAGCCAACCTATTTTCCCCACATCTGCATGTCAGACCAACTACTGTTACAACTCACAGACTAATAAGGAAATAGTATACAGAACATGGATACACACTGAGCTTTACCAAACACAACATTAAAATATACTTCACAAGTAAGGTGGGACTCTATTGGCTCAAGTCTGCATACTCGAAGAAGGAAGTAAGCAAGCTATGCCACAGACTTACCATAAGATTTATATTTCAGTGATGCCAGTGTCACATTTATACAGAATACAAACTGGGAATCTAACTGTTCAGCTAAGAGAGTGATGACTAGACAAGTTAAGGTCTAGCACTGCTTACAAGTCTTTACTTAACGGGTTTGTCTTTAAAATCTGCTCCCCATCTATCCACTTACCTTAACAGAATAAGCCAATGATATGGTGACTGCAAGCGGAAGACCTTCTGGTACTGCCACCACCAAGACTGTAACTCCAATAATGAAGAACTTCACAAAGTACTGAATATAAATTGGTGTACATTCAGCAAGCCAGGGTCGCTTCTGAACCCAGAAGGTATCAATTACAAAATACAACACAAGGATAATGACTGTGATTGCAGACATCAACAAACCTTGTTAAAAAGAGAACAAATAGTTTTCAGAAAAATAGTTCAAATGTTTGACAATACAGATTCTGGATAAGTCAAGGGCAAACATTTCTCCTTTTGTAGAAAATACAATTCAGAATTTAAACAAGCGATTCAGAAAACACGGAGATAGTGCTCAGAGGTATACTGACTTTCAACACAAGTATTTCCTCATGAATTTCACTTAAAAGCCTATAAACCATAGGTTTTGTTTTTTTTTCCAATTAACTGAAAAGCGTAGATCTAGTTATGAACAGGAGAGACCATTATGTAAAATAAATTGACTACGCAGAATAACAATTAAAAGAGTTCAGCAAGCCTTCCATGACTATACTGGTGACTTACTCAGCAGAGAAAGCAGGTATCTCTTCATACCTTACTTCCTGCTGAAGCTGGGAGTAAATATGGCTGGTAAGCACAATGTTCAATGAAATTGGAATAACTGGGAAGACAAATTAGAACTAAAGTTAACAAGCTGAGTGGCACACTTAAGATAGCACAAGAAAAACAGCAAAAGAAATAAGCCATCAGCACACTTAAGCATGATGGCACACTTACATGTATTTGAATTTTACACTTCACTTCAGTATCTAGCCTTGATCAGCTTATCTTCTCATGCAAACGTGAGGCATCAGCAAAAAGAGTACTGGTAAGGCATACCTGCTTTGCCAATCTGAACTGCAAGCTTTGTAAGTTTGCCTTGGAGAACAGATTTTTCTTTCTTTGGCAAATTTGATCTCTTCTTGTCTTTTTCATCTCCATCCACACCATCCTCACTCTTCAGTGGCTGCATTTCCATAGCGGCACCATCTTGAGCTTTAGCTGTAAGTTACAAACAAATAGGATTTAGCCATTCTAGTATCCCTGAAATCAATAGTACACATAGAGTCTGATTATATCAGGCAGCTTAGCACAAGTGTTGAGTAGTACCTGATATTCAGAGATGGCATTACATCCTTGAACACTTTAAAACATAGCCAGATACCACAGAAATAAACTTTAGAAATGTTTACTTAAGACTATCAAGTTCATTTAATCATTTTTTTTTAAGGAAGATTTACTTGGACTGTGTTTAACCTAGGTACTTTAAATGTAAGGACGCAATAAGCATTTTCATACTGAAGAATGTTGTCACTGTATGCACTTAGAAAATAAGTACTTACAAGAAAGGATCATAGAAACTGCATTTACCTTTGTTGCGATTCTCAACAGCTCCATCTTGCTTTTTGCCTGTCAGAGAGGGGAACAAGAACAAGTTATGTTTCACGCTGACCATGCAGAGTCCATCTCAGTATTAAGGCTTATATAAAAGACACATTAATATCTGCTGAGATAAGTAACTGTATTTCAAAAACTGTAAAGCAGCTGGAGACAGAAGCAACTCACATCTTGTTTTTTTTTTGGACAGCAAAAGTCTCCTACAGGAAAAGTATTACCCAGACATAGTTAAGTTGGCACAGACTCTGATACAAACATTCACATGCAACTAAATGGAAATAGAGCAGAAGGCCTTGCCTGGCCAGACAGCTCTCCTATGAAAGCATCTTTAGTTGAAGAGAGTAGTGATTTTGTTGTGAGGAAAGCACCTAAAAGGCTTTCCTAAACTATTACTGGGAAGGGGATTTGTGACATGCAAGAGATTCTGGCAGTCTCACTCTGTTCCAACACCAGCAAGTCTACCTGACTACTGCTGTTACGAACTTTAAGATTCCACTTACGGAATCAGTGCTTTTGCACAGCATTGCAGAAGTTACTGTAATATATTTTTATAAATAAATATTTATAAATCCACACCAAAGCTTAATGGAGGCACAGTGCTGGATTACTGGATCTATGCTAACCCTATTTACGCAAGCATGAACATAATCTCTTGGCAACATACCAACATTAAAGAATGAAGAGAATAGTTCAAGTTCCTAACAAAATACCACTCCTACTTCTGTTCAGAAATGGAGTTCAGCAAACGATCATGAAGACCATTAGAATAATGAAAAATTAATGAATGAAATTTATGAATGAGACATTAAATGCAACCAAATCTAACTGTGTCAACATGCAGCTTGTTAGAAGGTCACTAGCCTTTTTTGTTTTGGTTTTCAGGTAAGATGGTTTACATAATACCCTGACAAGAGGCAATCTCGCAGCTTTTTTCCTAACTAGAGAAATCTAACTTTATAGCTACTATTAGCAGTAACTTCAAATGAAAGAACAAAGTCAAAGAACTTTGAACAGAACACAGAATTGTTCAGTCTCACTGCTATTTCATTTTATCTATTGCTTTAAAGTAAGTAGCCTGAAATGAGTAAGAGCTAGAAGAAAACTTGGAATAAAATTTAGCTAGAAGAAAATCAACTTGTCAAGCATTCTATTGTGGATGACATTTAATACCTCCAGTGTACTGTTATATTACTGCTGATATGATCTGGTTTTTTACATACAAGGTTTTTCCCCAGCATCCTCTGAACAGCTGATGAAAAAAACAGCATGCTCATCTTCTCCTGAAGATGTCACTTTGGACTTGTTAAGAAATCATTATCTCCTGATCTAGTATTTGTTCTTTCCTAGGTCTCTTTTCTTTCCTACGAGAACAAAGTTCTACACTTGAATTGCTTCTAACCCCCTGTACATACATATGCTTTCACTCTGAACAAAGACATATACAGCCAACTAAAGATAGCCACTTTAATCTCCTTAACATTCACAGAGAAGCTAATTTAGTTTAACCTGAATTTTACCAAGGAGAATCTTAACAGCCACATAACTTAAGAGAAAGAGGAAGTTGCCTATCTTGGGAGACAAATTAAAAACAGGTTTTCAGTTCCAACAATACATCAAAACACTATTAGTCAAAAAGACTCCTGTTTATATAATTCACATTAGCAGACTATCAATAAAAGCTATTGTCTTGTCCCCTAGCAGCTAGTATAGCTTACTTCCTTCTCCCTCATCTGTCAGAAGAGTAAAAGGTGGAAAGTGCCCTAAATCAACTCCTGACAGTGCTGCAAATCAGCTTCTACTCTTCACTATTCCACTTAAGCTTGATCCTCACTCTGAACTCAAAGCAAGTTTCAGAAAGGGCCAGAATTTTGAACTTATTTGTAAGTATTATTTGATAAAGCTACCAAGACAAAAAGCATAGTTCAATCTTAACCCCTGCACAGAGCATGCATTTCAATAATCACCAATATATTTTGAAAGCTAAGATTCCTAAGCACATTCCTATATGGCTTCCCATCATCATTTCTTATTCCTTTGAAGAAAGAGTATACTCTTCTGCAAAGACCTTCACAGACTCCTTCCCATTCAGCTAATATCACAACAGTTTCTATGAAAACTCTTTGGTGGTAAAGTTCAGTCCTTAACACACTTTATGAAAGCTAGCATCAAAACATCTCCATTTAACATTTTTAAGCTTTGATTCTTAGACAGGATGAAAGATTATGACTTGTAACAATAGAGGCTGATTAAATCCTTCCAAATAAGGAAGACATCCTGTTTCACCCTTCACAGAAGAACTCTAATATGGTCTAAGTTTGACTTACAAGACGCAATAAAAAGCAGAACTAGATGCTCATTACGCTGATTTATTGTTAATAACCTCCTTGTCATGAACAAGTGTTTGTTATGACACGTCAGTGTACTTTAAAGTTACGTGAGATGACAGTTTAACAAGTTATACACAGCAAGACTGGCTAAGAATTATAAACTTTCCAACTCCTAATTCATCAACGTGACCAGAAGTTGCAAGTGTTTTGTGTTTTTTTTAATGGTGTACACTTTCAAGTCACTGGACCCTTTTTTTGTTTTGTGAACCCACTGAAAGTATAAGACTTAAAGACATCTGGATCCAGGTGATTATAATACTTTTCCATTTTGCTATTATTCAAGAGTTCACCCCTCCCCCTTCCTAGCAAAAGAAGATTATTATGCTTACTTTTCTTGTCCTTTTTCTCTTTTTCCTTCTCTTCTTCATCTCCTCCAGCCCCAAGCAAGGTAAAGATGATTCCAGTCTGAGAGTTCACACCTACAGCAGTAACTACCATCCTTCCAGAGCCTTCCATCACATGAGTACCTGGAAAAGGGTATTGCATTTTCCATTGAAACTTCAGCTACGAAAAGGAAATCCATTCTCAAACTTCATAGTGACAGAATCATAAGATTATCCACATAGATACCTTAAAACACGGTGATATAATTACTAAAACTACCTGGAAAATAAAGCCATAATCAACCACACAAAATGTTCATCAGCTTTAAGAATCCATTCCCTTGGACAAAGTTTTGCAGAAGACATCAGCCTAGATAAAGTCCAGTTTACTAGATTCAAATATCACAATTTAAAATAACCAGTTCCCAAAGGAAAATTATCACGTTTTTCAAGAATTGCTGAATGCTACACACCTGAAAGCAGCATAGGATCTCTGTCCAAAGACTTCTTAACATGGTCAGACTCTCCAGTTAGTGAGCTTTCATCAATTTTGAGGTCGTTTCCTTGAATAAGTATGCCATCAGCTGGTAAAAGGTCACCTACAAGAGATCATTACTTATGTTGACTTCAGATACTTCTTTGAAAACAAAATAAAGTTCAACTCTAAAAATATGTTTACCATATTTCACTTGTGCAATATCTCCAACAATTATGTCAGCTACTGGTATTTGGATGACTTGGCCACCTCTGATGACTGTGAATTTCTGTTCTTGTTCAATACGGCTCTGCAGTCCTCGAAATTGTTTCTCTTTACTCCAGTCATTGAAAGCTGTTACTAATACCACACAAACTACAGAAAGGAGGATTGCTGCTCCTTCAATCCAACCTGCTTCAGATTCCTCCTCCTCTTCTCCAACATTTACTGATCCACATACTGTAGAAAATAAGATTTAGAGCATTTAGAGCAGAAGACTTGCATCAATAATTATTTCACAAAACAAAAGTTTTCCCAAACAGAAGAACGTTTGCTAAACATTTTCTTTGCTAGCCTTTATGGCAATTTTAGATTATTTTCAATAAAGGTAGCACACAAAGAACATCCGTGTTTATACAAACACGAGAGAAGCTGATAGAGCAAGTTACCCAGTTTGCATTATCTTAAGTGACGTGTTAAGAGGCAAAGTATCAGACAGTTAGTTATCCACCTCCTGATGCCAACATTTCCTACTTTACCCTTCTCCCAACAAACCAGATGCAATTGCTAAAGTTTGGTTTAACTAAGGCCAGATCCCTCCATCTTCCATCTTGAACTTTTAGCTTCATTTCTTAAATTGGACAGTTATGAGTGTCCTAGTGCAAATCATGAAAAAAATTACGACATACTGACTTCCTAAAGAAAGCAAATGAACACAAGTTACAAATTACTTAAATATTTGAGATGAAGCTAACAACATACTTGCACAGAAGCTTGGCTGATCTCAAACAGGTCATAGCTCCTGATACTTATATTTCAACCTTCCCACTACTTTGTCTAGAAACAGCCTAGATCATAACAAGGGAAATCCTGTGTTGCCTTTTTAAGGTAAGGTAGAGACCAAGTGTTGTCTCCATAAGGAATGATCAGCTTCGTTTCCACAGTCTTATTGTCTTCCATCAGATTCACAGTAGTAGCATGCTGGACAAGGCAAGTCAGTATTATAGCAGAGGTAGGTATCTACTTTTTCAAATATTTACTTACATGCTTCATTTCCTCCAGGAGGCTGGTAAAAAGAAAGGCCCAAGGACACTACGGCTGCAATTTCTAATATAATTAGTGTAACATCCTGTAGTGCTTCCCATACTAACTGAAGAAAAGTTTTTGGCTTTTTAGGAGGTATAAAGTTCTTCCCAAAAACTGCTTCTCTCCTTTCTATATCTGCTGGATTTCCACTTAAACCTATTTAGTAAGAAGACAAAGTTAGTGATTCCCCATTCATGGAGTCATGTGTCACTCCACATTTTATAATAATACTGAAAAAACACATCAAGTATACTTACATAGGTGTCATTCTTAAACCAGGCTTGCTATATTTCATAATCCACATTTCACCAATAATCAATAAAATAAAGGTCTATCTACTTGAACTTAACATGGTAAAGCAACAAAATAACAGTAACAGACACTGCCAAAAAAAAAGTAAATAAGCATTCAAGACAAGATTATTAGAGGGCTGCTCCAAAAGTAATGCCTTCTATTTTATTAAGTTGCTCTGCTGCAACAGGGGCGGATGTTGGCAGTGGTACAGTGGTAAAGGTTGAACCTTCCCACCATTATTCCACTACAGATGGCAGCAGGGGGGCAGTTGGACAAAATGACACCTAACGTGGGAAAACGAATGAAGCAAATGTGTGGGACTGAATTCCTCCATGTGGAAAAAATTATACCTCTTACCATTCATTGATACTTGCTGACCGTTTATGGAGACCAAACAGTAGAAGTGAGCACAATGAGGCAGGGGGTGTTGTGCTTCAGCATCAGTGACAGATGGTTGCCTCCACTGAGCAGATTTTCAAGAGCACAGAACACAGGCTCTTGCTCATCACTGGCAAAAATACACTGTTAACAGTGATGACAATGTTGAAAAATAGCGTTTTGTAGTTGAGAATTAGCTCTATCAAATAGTGTCATTGTGCTCTTTGTATCTGTTGTAGTTCCCATGGAAATAAATAGGTGACATTACTTCCAGAGCAACCTACATAGTAGAACTGCTGTAATAGAACTACAGAGACTGTAGCAGGGACTCCAGCTCTGGTTGCCACAGTATGAATTCTGCATCCAGAAAGAGCATCCCAGGATCCTATAATTCATCTAATACTTTGATGATATGTTTAATACAATTAATAACGTAAAATACTGTGAATGCCATGTTTACGCATTATTTGTTATATAAAGCTCTATGAAAGTAGCTGAAGGTCTCCAGGAATCACAAGGTGAGTGGCAGCCACAGTGCTGCTTCCATCTGGACTGCAGTTGTTGACTGTTCTGAAGCTTCCATCTCTTCACGTCCCTTGTCAGAGAGTGCATGTGGTACTGCATAGGTAGACAGTCCTTACGGTTTATCACCTCAGCTTTATACCTGTCTTCTTTCTTAGATAGTATATTTCTTTCTGAATCCTTTTCACAGCCTCAATTCTTGCACCATCCTTACGGACATCAGTAATTAAGAGTGAAGGACATTCAACAGAAAGTGCTGCATGCTTCAGCAGTTAGCTAAGTCCATAATAATAAATGAATACCAAGTATATTAAGTGCAAAGTCATGCACTCAAGGTCTTCCATATGTTTAGTTCCTGTTTAAGCCTTCAACAACAGTCAATTGCCTAATGCCTCACTACAAATTTCAATTTACACAGCTAGCTCCTTTTTGAAGGGAAAATGAATGAACTTTTTTTGCTGCATTAAAAATACCCTAGGTAACCAACAAGTATGCAACTGGTTTTCATATTAAATAGATAATCTAACATCTCCAATAGTCATTTCCTAGAATCAAGTAGGAGCTAGTAAACAATCAAAATGATGTAGACTTATGGGAACATTCATGGCGGTCTCTCTCCAGAAAACAAGGAGGATTTTGTTACCGCAGATACATCAAACAATCATGTGTTTGAAATTATTTGAGTTTGTACACATAAAAATGACATAAGCATAAACATTAAATACTAAGTATTTGATTTAAAGTTATACTGGTCAACTGGACAGTTCCTATTTCTATTTCTCATTTTATATCAAGTAGGTCTGATCTTCATTTTGTCTGAAAAAAGACATTATCTTATGTTGTCAACAGCCTCAAAACAAGCAATAACACACCAAATTTGTCCATTCCACTTCAAAACTATCTGTACTTTTGCAGTGAAGCCACTGGTAATTATGCAAGCCAGCATTTCATATCATACAGAGACCTTCTGAATAGGAAGAAGTGTCATTAGGCCTTGCAAATATGCACACGACTTCAGAGAACTCAAAGTAGTATAACACACAGAACAGAACAGAAGCATAGACTATTCTGAGTTGGAACGAACTCATGATGATCAAACTTAAGTCCTTGGCAGCTTTCATAGTCCTGTTCAGGTTTTCTCTTTAGAAATGTATCTACTTCTACATTTACAACTTAAATAACAACATCAAGACCTAGTTCTCCTTCTACATTAATTCTACAGTAACACCACTCTGAGACAACCTTATTCTCTAAAAAGTCATGTAGGGACTTAGAAACAAAACACCATTTCTGTACAATTTGTAACTCATCTTAACCTTTTCTGATGTAATTATCAAGTTCAGCTATTGAATCCTTGTGAATTTTTGAGCTGCTATCACACTTCTAAAAAAGCCGTACCTTTTTATCAAGTTAGTGATTGTTAAACACATCTAAAATGTTAAGCTCTTTTAAAAGGAAAGGCTTTGATCGTGCAGTTCTCAGTACAGTAGAATCAATCTGCAAAGAGGGGTACCTAGCTATGTGACGTTACAGGACACCCATGAAATGAATCCTACAGTACGCCATCTGCTTGGTGCTTTTCATGGTCATGCATCCTTATAGCTTGCAGTAATAAAGGGCCTTAAGCTTCACAGACCACTGAAAAATTGGATTTCATCCTCAGTTCAGTCCCCATTTATTGAATACTATTGAAGTTTCCCTTCTCACTGGAAAAAAAAAACCAAAGCCAACTTTCAATACCATTCAACGTGTTCACAAGGGTGCCAGAAATCCACCGCTCTTATCCTAAGAACATTACACTGCTTGTACACATGCACTAACTTTTAAACAGCTGATGAGAAACAGAGTTTGCATCCCTCAGGTTGTATGCATTTCTCTGTCAGCCTAAAACTGGTCTACTGGTACATCAGGTATATGTGCTAGCTACTTGTCATTTGTTAAAAGGAAGCCAGTTGACCTTCTGAAATCATTTAAGCAATCTGGACTTAAGGTAATCTGGTAGGTAAAGCCAAAATACACCACATGCAGAGAAGTATGCACAGAGAAGTATCCTTCAGCATTACACAGAAACATGGAATTGCAGGGGTTGAAAGGGACCTCAAGAGATCATTGAGACCAACCCCTTTGATAAAGCAGGTTCCCTACAATAGGTCCCACATGTAGGCATTACTAGGCTGTTCTGGAGACAAACATTTCCATAGCATTTCAGAAGGGCAGAAAGCAATATCTCTCCAGAATTAAGACAGCAAGTACATCACTGCTACCAACATCAAGCTGGTTAAAAGCTGTGAGTGTTTAAATGCAGAGACACCAGAATTTGCAAAGATATCTTGGTTTTGGTACTTGGTATCAATCTCTATCAACAGCAGGACATCAACTTAACATAAGCAAATCATGTTTAAAAAAAATGATTTCAATGAGATAATATAATTTAGATAACTTAAGCAATACAACTGGAGCCTATTTCTTTCACAAATTAAAACTTACAGTTTTCATTTCAACTGGAAAAGAGGGTTAAGTCTTCAAGAAAACTTCTGGAAAGCTCTCAGCAATGAGACTCATTACATTTATAAATAGTGACATTTGCAGAATGCCACCGAGTCTGAAATGGCAAAGACTTGTTTAGAAGATCCTTATTTCTAGAGACCAAGAGTGCGTGATTACTTTGCACACCTCCTACTCATGGTCACAGTATCTCTCAGTGCCTGAAGCTATACCAATAGTTTATCTTGTAGATCAATCGAAAATTACAGAAGAATAGTGAATAATGAACTTAAGTTAAATGTGGCTTAGAAATACCATAGTATTGTACCCTAGTACAATTACATAACAGATTTCACTAGTTTTAAAAATTGCTATATTAAGGAATGCAAAAGCTGGGTCACAACACACAAGAACTAATTAGCCCTGCATTAGACTACTAGAACATTGTTCTATGACAGCACAATCTAAATTGTTCATGCATCCCATCGTTCACAAACTTACACATTCGTAGCCAGTTAAACATTGCTATTTTGCACTGTTATTTCCTATCTGGATTCCTACATAAAAGCTTCCTCGTATGTGCAATGTTGCCACTAATTCAAAATGATGCATACTTGGACCAGTTGGAAACCCTTGCTTATTTACTGAAGTATTAACCTGCCTTAGAGAAGAAACACTATTTTATTATGATAGTAACTGAAATACCTTTATAAACTTTCTTATATTAAAACAACAATGACAAAAAAACTGAAGCATTTCCTAAGTGGAATTTTCTCAGTAATAATGTGAAAATCATCTTACCTTCATTTGGTGAAGTTTTCAATTTTGTACAGATGCCCTGCACATCTCCATAGCATTCCTGTATTTTATGCAGTGCATCTGTAGCTCGAAGTTCCATAAGAGAACGGAGCTCTGCAAGAGTGACTCCAAATTCTCCATGATTAGCTTCTTTGACAGCATTTTTTACACCACTATATGCAACCGAGTTGTTTGCCATATCACCCATCTTGAACGTAGTCTTTAGCGTCGATAATTTCCAGCAAGGAACAAGACTTCAACTTAAAATATTTCCAAAAGGAAAATAAATCCTCTGGGTATGAAGACAGTCAAGGCAGCAGACACATCACCCAAGTAAGAGACCCATTTTGGAGAGATATCTTTGAGGTTGTCCCATGGTGAGCTGTGTTCCCCAAGCCAAATGACAGGCACTATCTACAGAAAGAATAAACACAGATTAATATATGACATTGCAAGATAATGCTATTTTACTGAGGCTACAGAACAAATTTCTGCCTGAGAATAAGTTCTATATATTTCTCACAATGTTTTTAGTCGGAATTCAGCTGGCAGAGTGACAAGGCATAAAAAAGATGCTTCCTGTCCCAAAACAACCTTACATTATTGTACTCCCTAACCTCTCAGAAGAGTCGTTGTCTTCACATCTTAGATTTTGCTTGGTACATCCCTATGGTTCGTCACCAAAAGGAAACCTTTATATATGTCTGGAAGTAAATCAGCTCTCAGGGAAATGAAATATCAAACATCCACTATGGGCAACACACACAGTAACAATATGCCCAAGTCACAAATACTGAACTATCACAAAAGTAACAGAGAAGTCTCAGAGTTCAAGATGAGCAAGCTTCCGAGCACATGCATGAACTCATTTGTGCAAATCTGAAGGATAACATCTTAAACAGCAAGCTAAAACCACACATGAACCACTTTTGTAGTGTCACTTGGAATATATTTTCAGGCATATCTACATCTTAACACATTCTCATGTTCAAGCAGTTTTAGCACTCCACTGCAGCCCATTTCATCATAACTGAAGCCACACAGAATCTTCATTTTATTCTTTGAACAGAGAAGAAAAAAATGCAGAGTGCAATCCTCCTAAAAAAAGGGATATGGGAGACTAAGGTCAGCTCTTCCAGTTAACACCAACCCACAGGACTTGACCTGCATAGACACTTTATATTTGCAATGTCCTGCTCAGCTGACATTTCCCGCATGTACACATGTATCCATTTAACAAAACAGTGAATCCACAAACTATTCATGTCTATATAGAAATCTGTTTCATGCAGAAGACAGGAGCCTCGTCATGTAGGTCAGCTTTAACAACCTAACAAGTCAAGGTGAGCACAATTAACCATCTATTCCCTCATGAGACATTGGAGTTGCCAGCTTCAGATGGAAAATAACTTGGGCACTTCCAGGTCAACACAACTCCAACACACGCCCATTTGTCTAACACACCACCACCTGCTCGCCCCTCACCCAACCAGGCCACAAGAGGTATTCAAATTTAGTGATTCTCATCTAGAAACTCTACTATTGTTGCACTGAAAACTAATCATATCATGGACTCATTCATTAGCAAACGCAAAGAGTCACAAAGGAAAGATTTCCAGCTACTGCCAGGTCAGAAGACCACTTGGCTCAGCCATGGTGACATCTACAAATAAGCATCTAATAACCTGAAATTTAAGTGTTCTGGAAAGTCTCTGTTCTCTTCTCCATAAGCAAACAGCTACATCCATATCCAATCCACCATTTTGGACACCTAGTCACGACACTGCATTTACACTGAAGACAACCACTGATACAGACATAGGAGTGAAAATGTCATCACTATAGCTCTGGTCCTACAGCTAAAAAATTCTGAGAAAAATGATAACCTATGGCCGTTTTCCAGTGAGAGATAAAGGGCATAAAACAATATTTATACACATAAAATTTCTGCATTCTATAATATCAAGTTAACAACCATAAAAATTCAATTTTAAACTTCGATAGCTTTCTTCATGCCAGCATTAACTACGTGCCAGGATGCAGTTTTCTTCAGATGTATTCTTCAGCAGAAAATGTTACAGTCAGGTATGGTATCCTATAAGTGATGGAGCTCATGCAAATCACATATGAAAGAATGCTCTTTAAAAGTACCATCCACCTTTGTTTAACCACCAAAAGTTGAATTTGTCGGCCAACTGGTACCTAGTACCAACTGGCAACTGTGTAATAAGAAACAGATGAGGCAAATGAGTTTGTATAGACATGGAAAGGATACAGTAGCTGCTAATTATAGAAGAATAGACCCAATAGAAAGTCCAACAACTAATTATAATCAAAATTGATTCAAATATAATTAAGACTGCCCAGAAAAGCTCAATTCAAGATTCTAACAATAGCTTTGCACCTCAGGCCCAAATAACTCCCAAATTCAGGCACAGATATGAGGTTAGAAAAGCTACAGTTCTAGTCATTGCTAACTTCCCACTGCAAAGCTTTACGATAGAATTCTAAGCTGCACCAATACTTGTTTTCATGTGACGCCATGAGAAGAGCAATAACATTGCTTAGTAACTCATACTGTGCTTCACACGCCAGCCCAAGCATTTTTCTGTCACCTGGATTAATTTCCACTAAGGCATAACACTCTAGGGCCTACCTATTGCTAACCATTTTTATACTGAAAGGACTTCTCATATGTTCCCGTGTCCTAACATACCCACATATCTTCAGGGTTCACAGACATCCTCAAGAATCCTACATTAATACAAAAGCAGTGCAATTCTGCAGCTCAGATGTTGTAACGTTACAGACTATTCTGCACATCCCAGTTCAGAAATATTTCTGGAAAACTCAGAGGAATAGCAGCAAAAGCTCTTTAAAATCTGAATTCTGAGCAAGAGAAGATCCAAATCATAAAAAAAAAAACTTTACTGAACATCAACAATTGTTACACGAAAATAGATCAAAAATCAATCTACTCCAGTAGCTACTTTTTTTTTTTTTTTTTTTTTTTCCAACCAATTCAACAGTGTAAAAGCACAAGTTGAGAATGGATGTGTATCCTGACCTAGTTTTCTCTGCTGTTTCCTACTGAAATATATGACTACACGTTTCTTTTAGAAATATCCTTAAAGTCAAACCTTGCAACATTTAATCATTTCCTGTTACAGCAAGTTCCAACAGTCTGCCGCGGTAACAAGAAAGGGACAATGTAGAAGGAAGCTTTAAATACTGAAATGCAAGTATCAGAAAATAAAGTATATTCCTTAAAGTCATCTAATATTTCTTTCTCCCAGTACTCCTTTATTTTACTAGTTTTGATCAGTGTTCCAGTTCTAAACTCTAAACTCTACAGCAGCCATTTGAAATGCATTGTTCAAGCACCATGAGCTCTGAAGCAACTCACTCTAAGATTCCAGTCTGCAAATATCTCCAATTTTGAAATCAGGTAATGGTTACCATGACTACCAGTTGCTTGCACACCATTACATGAATTGCAGCTTGTCAAAAGTTTTAATTCATCTGAAGATAAGCTACTGTCCAGGTTAAAGCTGTATATCAGATGATTAAGAGCGAGAAGTCAGTCTGTTATTAGGCACATCCTGTTTAACACTAGCAGCAACTTTAAAGTTACTGCTATGTTGACTATATGTCAAAACTCAGGAGTCAAAAAATGCCAAAGTCAAACACATACCCATAGAGATGTTTACCACGGCATGACAAGACTATAGACTACAACTTTGTCCAGTGCCACCAGCACATAATGTGTTGACCAAGCTAGAAGAAACTGCAATGTTTTTTGCAGATATTTTATAATATTATAAATACAAAACTGTATTAGCTTTCTTTTCCCTGAAAAAAACACAATTGCTATTGAGACAGCCCTGAAAGCTAATCATGCTTCAAAAAGGGTCTCCCAAAATAGTCCTTCATAGACATAAGTAAGACTAAGCCCTTTATTTGGAAGCAAGCTATAATCCTCCTTCTACACTGGTTAAAATTAGGACTACCTTGAAGTAATAGTTTGAAGTGGCAACACGATCAAATGTAAATGGGAGAGGTCAAAGGTAGTACAGTTACTATTGCCCAAATGCACAGGAACTAATACACCAACAAAGAACCACCTAAGCCTTTCCTATTATTCAATTTGTGTTTAATGCTGGCATCACCCAGGAGTCACCAATCATCAGGAAACCTTTTAGTATGAATTAAGAAAATTAAATCTTAAGATTTCCAATGAACTCATACTCCTTCGGAGCCAGAACTTCAACAATTACATATCCTGTGATACTCAATTTAATTTATTCATCTGCATGAGCACTATGCATTCAGATTTTAAGTATTTGCTGGTACTAGCATTTGACCTTCAGCAACACACTAAAGCTGGCTGCTGTAATATAGGAAAAGGCTTGCAAAGTGATTATCTCAGGAAAGCCTTTGTTTAATCTAATTAGTTCAATGAAGACCAGACAGATCTACATACCAAGAGGCTGCAGTGTTAAGAACTGTCCCCATATGTTTCAGTTGTCATGCCATTTTAATCTCTTCTAAAGTTTTTTTAAAAACAGCTTTAATACACTGAAAAATCTAATATGCCTTTGCATGCATTAGGTTGAAACCTATGGAACTGGGTATGTTCCATAGCCTCAAGCTATCACATGACTTTTTTCTTAGGGAAAAAAAAAAAAAAAGTTCTCCATAGTATTATTATACTGGAAGGTAATAGTGACAAATTGTTCTGGAGAATATGCTAAAAATGCCAAGGTCTTCCGCTCTGGAGGGTGGTTTTCCTACTTTTAAGAGAAAGACCTCCTATCAACTTAGAAGACCATAGAAACTCCTCACTTGTTTCACAGTAAATGCATGCAAATAAAACGCAAAGCTCGTAGAGCACTCTATGTGTTCACAAGTCATGATCCCACAAGTTAAAACACGCTCAGCTGGAAGGAGTCAAAGCATAAGGCAGTCAAATCACTTCATGGCAGCTGCTGCTGCTTTACTGTAGATATCTGAGCCTGGCTTATGTAAGTAGATGGAAGACCTAAGGGGAGAGCACTATAGAGGAAGATGCTCAAAACAGGTAGTTCTTAAATAGATCGCATTTCAACCCTACATGTGCCCAGCAGTGTTGTAGAGACAAGTTTAGTTTCTTACAAAAATTGCATTTCAAGCAGTAAATTAATCAGAGTCCTGAATTTTGCTGAGTTTTCAAAGCCAAATTTTGTTTTGTTTTGAAGCCTAATCCTAGGAGGCAGACGCACTTTGCAGAAATAAAACTAGCTGCTGTTCCAGACTGCAGTGGACGCACACGCTATTGTCTACCGCATTTACCTAAGGGATGGCTGATGGCTACTGTGATCACCATTTCTGTAACAGCAATGTCATCTAACACAATTTTCTTTGCTTTAAAACCCCACGCTATTTCTTTTTGAAGTGATGCCTAACAAATTAGGACTTCAGGAGTCTGCTGCTGTTAATTCTGCATTGCAAACTGGCAGTGTTCAGGCAAAGGATTCCCAGACTGTTCCCTTCCTCAGAAGCAGTCAAGGAAAGTTATTACAGTCTTAAAGGTGAGTTATTAGGCAACTAATGACAGATTTTGATTCATTTCCCACACACATCAAGCTGCTGAAAAGCTTTCCTTTGTATTCACGGTCATGCATAACATGAAGAAGGCGGTGAAAGAAGATGCTTCTCTTTTGAAGCAGCTGACTCTGCAGTCAGCAAGCGAACAGACATGGTTCTGTGCCACCAGCTAACAGCCCAGACCTCACTGCCATGCCTCTTCCAAGCCCTGACACTTACTTCCACACTCATGAAGCAAATCATCTCTGACTGCAAAGACAGCTTGATTAAGAAATAAGATTGGAAAATACATTCCAGAGAAATCTTAAGAGTAGAATCTTAGAGTAGAAAAGCTGTTTCATCAAAAGCCTAACTTAATCATTAGCTTTCTGAAAGTATTTTGAATTCCCTGAAAGAACTAAACAGATTTAAGAAGAGACTGGTCAAACTTCAGAAAAGAACAACTGACTGATACATACTGGAAAGTCCTTGAGAATAAAATCCATGCCATCATTAGCCTGTCAAATCACTGAAAGCACTGAGCATTCCAAGTATTTAAAATACTATGTTTTCATGTTTTTCTACTTCATCTCGCAATGCTGGGTTAACCACAAGAAGTCAAATACTTCTTTTCCCCCCGGCATCGCTTCAGGCCACTAACACATGCTTAAATGCTTTTCTGGAAACAAAAGTTACTCATTCTAAATCTCCATCAACAGAGCAATGTCAAGGGGCCTTCTGCAGCCCTTCATCCTGACCAACATTCGAAGGGCTTTTTCCCTTTTCCACCCACAGGCCCTGATGCTACCTTTCTCTGTACTGCCTTTTACACATCTCAGCTTCTTTCTGTTTTGCAGCGACATCATAAACTAAAACAAAAAGCCTACATTTGACAAGAGTACTTATAATGCCAAGTAATTCCACTGTTAAGACTATAATCCCACAGGAAAAGTTTTAACCTCTAGATATGACTGTTTCCCATTAGGCATTATTTCTAGTGTGTTCAAGTACCTAGAATGCATTTACTGTGTGCGTCAGCTTCCTCAGATAACTTGAGATGAGCCTAGCTGCCAAAATTTGGACTGAGGCAGCAGATGGCTAAAGCCAAACCTGGAATATCACAAGGTTCCTATCTACTGCTGTTTAAAATGAATTTTATTTATTTATTTATTTTGAAGTGTTTGCTTTCCTAATGCCCAATCTCTTACTTTACTTCAGATCCATTGGGTCCTGAACAGATGACTGAGGATTTAATGTTTCTTAATCCTACACAGTTCAGGCTGAAACTGTTTATTCAGGATAACAGTGCTGTCACACACACAAGAGCAACTTTATTTATAGCCTAAAACTAGGAGGAGGTGGCACCCAGGAAAGTCATTCCTTGATAGATATTCACATTCGTAAGTTCACCACACTTCTCTGTGTTTATCAAAACACAGTTGACAGAAGTTATAGCACAAGAAACAATTTTTTTTAATAAAAGAGAAAGTAGCAAATGACATCCTACTACTTAAAATTATACATCATTAGATTACAGAGCTTGGTTGCATTCCCAAATTACAAGATGCATTCCAGTCACAAAACCTGTCAGGCATGTGTTAAATGAGGCGTATCCTGAGCCCATGACATTGCTATATGCAGCCAAGTTTCAAGCAAAAGGAAAGTGAGACAGCAACTATGCCAAACTCCATCCAACAGAGGTGGAATTGGAGTCATAGATTTCAGTTACCTATTGTATTTAAAGCTTAGCTCATGATTAGACCAGCTAGATGCATTTCATACATTCTGACAATAATTACAACTCAGCAAAACAAGCACTGACTTTCTCATAAGTTATTTTTGCTGGTATATCACTTGTCTTGAGAAATTTCTTATTAGTAAAAAACAAAACAAAACTTTTCTTCCCCCAGCAAATTCTTTAATTACTGTTGCCTCTAACACTTTTTTCCAGTATATTCTGAGCTAAACTATTCTGATGTTACTTCTATAATTACTTCTTTCTTTTAATCCCCTTAGTAGTGCACATGTATACAACTGTAATTGCTTTATTCAGTCTAAGCAATGATTTCCCCCCCACCCCTTCCCTTATGACAGCAAGCAGTAGAGGTGAAAATTACTTTGCTCTAAAAGTCAGCTTGAAAGAGTTTCTAATACCGGAAACAATTGTTGCTCATTTCAGAGCATGATATGCCCATTAAGCAAAAAAAAAAAAAAAAAAA